>CM041782.1:161727606-161936573 GCA_023374045.1 Limonium bicolor
TGCTCTCTCCCTTCTCCATTGACGTGAAGAGCAGCCCCATGCTAGCTTCAGCTTCCCTTACACACATCTTGCTCATTTTAGCTCCAAAACCAAAACAAAACACATATTCTTCTTAGTTAGCTCAAGCTCCTTCTTTCTATCTTTTCAAAACTTCAAGAGCTCCATTTTGGTGCCAAGCCAAACCACCATTAGAGGAGGAAACTCAAGCTTGGAGACTCCATTAGCTTCTCCATTCTCTTAAGGTAAAGAAAATGTAAGAAAATCTAGGTTTCCATCACTTTTCTTCATGACCGAAAATACATGCTCATGAGGCTTCATTTTAATGCCTTGTTCTAGCTTGTTTTCTACTCTCCAAAGGATAGAGGAGGTCCTTCTTGCTTCATATTCAAGCTTGTCTTGAGAAACCAAGGTAAAACAATCACCTTAATACCTTAAAGCACATTTTTAACCCAGGGTTTGTTCCTTAGGGTTAGTGTATTATCTAGTACTCATTGGAGTCATTGGATATTGGTTAGAACATTGGCAAGGAGATATATATTGGTGACCGAGATTGAGCAAGGAAAAACCTAAGGAAGAAAGTTTGTAAAGCTTGTAAAAGAACAAGGTAAATTACTTACCTTAAGGTGTTTTATTGTTTAAGGGAATGGGATTTAGATATGTGATGAGTGTAGCTTAAGGTTTACATTAGAAAAGGGCTATATACAACCTAGGAGAAACAATGACTATACTTGTGAACTTGTGACTAAGGAGCAAATGAGAAAAGAGATAGTCAAACAATGTCGAGGTGAATTACAAGAAGCATTTTATTTCAATGGGATCCTTGTTGTGTGTATTCGCAGGTCAAAGGCAAATATATGTGGAAATTCAGTGGTTTAGATTATTGTCATTTAAGGGCCTAAGTGCCAAGCATTTTAAGTTTATACACTATATGATGATGTGGTGTAGTTTTGCTGTAAATTGTGTGTTAAGATGTTGTAATGAGAATTTGAGTTATTTTGGTTGTTTGATGGTGAAAAACCAAGTGGTTGGGTGTAAAAATATACTAGAGAACCCATGGCAAAATTTAGTGAGGAACCTAAGTGTTTAAGATGTTCTAAGGAGATTTCATGACTAAGGAAGTACTAGGAAGTTTTAGAGGTTGTCTTGTTGAAGAAGGGTGAGTTTAGGGTGTATAATGGGTTAGAATGACCTAGACATGATCATGGAGGATTTAGGGATCAAATGAATGTATTAGTGTATTTAGGACTTAGACAAACATTGGTAAACTAGTAGAAAAGAAATAATGTGTTGGATGAAGGTGGCATAAACTTATGTAGAAACTTTAAGTAGTTGCATAAAGGAGTTTTAGATGGTGAAAGATGCTTGGGAGATGATGTTATAGTGGTGAGGAAGCTTTTGGCATAGTGGTTACATTAGGTATGAACCACCACATAGAAACCTAGTGGAAAACATTACAAGTGTTGGCATGATTACAAGGAAAAATGCATAATGACTAAGGTGGATGTTGGTAAGTGATTTAAAATGTTTAGTGGTTCGCTTAAGGTGTATTTGAGGTGCCCAAATGAGGTTAGAACATACTACGATATATGAGGAGAAGTTTGGAGCTAAATGAGAATTTAGAAACATGGTTCTGGAGCCGACCGGCCTTAGGGACCGGACCTACAAGGTCGGTCGAGCTCAATTTACACTACCGGAAAAGGTCTCTAGAATTGACCGAACTTGGGGACCGGACTTACAAGTTCGGTCGGGCTTGTATTTTGTGAAGGAATTAAGTCTCTGGAATGGACCGACCTTGGGACCGGACTTGCAAGGTCGGTCATGCCTAGAATTTTGTACGGGAATAAGTCTCTGGAATCGACCGAACTTGGGACCGGACATGGCAAGTTCGGTCGAGCTCAAATTTCCCATGGGGAAAACTCTCGGGAATGGACCGACCTTGGGGACCGGACTTGCAAGGTCAGTCGGGGTAGAATTTTCAAACGGTAATATGTTCTGGAATGGACCGACCTTGGGTAAGGTCGGTCGAGCCTAAAACACAAAAAAAAAAGAAATTTTAAATTCTAAGAATGATGATTGATATTAGGGTATGCCATTGGTAGGGTAGTAAAGACTAGGACCCTAAGAACCTAAGGGATTATGTTAAGTTAAGTAAAAACCTTAATGTTTAAAGTTAAGTTTACAAGGTTAAGTGGCAAGGACTTAAGAGGGTATCGAATGGGAATCTTTAGGGACTAAGTGAGTTAAGTAAGGTGCAAATAACTAATGGCCTAAAAATGAATCAATGTTTTAGGTTTGTGAATTGGGACCCCGGAGAAGGTTAAACAAATGACAGACGACGGTGAACGGTACAATCTTTTTGTGACCTGCTTGCTAACGAGGTGTCCCTCGGCTTGTGTGCTATTTGTTTACTTGCTATGACTAAGACAAGACAAAGCATGCAACCGGTTGATAAGTGTCCAAATGAGCATGATTTATAGGTGTATTTCATATATTATATTAGCACTTTTCTTGCTCATTTCTCCACTTCGGTTAGTTTTCCTCTAGTTTATGTTTTATTATTATCTCACAAAATTATTGGTTTAACATGAGGAAAACTAAGCTGGGAGTAAAGTAGACAAAGAGACGAACGCATAGACGCAAACGGCTCAGAAAACGGAGTCCAAACGAAGAATTTAGAGCCGATAGAAGAGAGTCACGCGAGAGGCACGCATCTTGGCGTGTCCACCCCTGGAACCACCTCGAAAGCAGGCGGACGTGAGTACCTGCAACCTCTTGAAAGCAGGCGGACGTGAGTACCTGCAACCGCTTGAAAACAGGCGGACGAGAGTGAAGGAGACCGCCCCTGCTACCTCGTGAAAACAGGCGAACAACACTGAGAGGCAACCGCCTATTTAGAGGCGGATGAGAGGCGGACAACAGAGAGGACCGCATGAAATGAAGCGGACAACAAGCGGACGCGTGTTAATGTTTAGATAATTAACGGGAGCTTATCTTCTTCGCTCGTCGACTTCGCTCATCGACTTCGCCCGTGGACCTGTCTGCAACTTATCCATCTACTCTTCACGCGTTCTGTCCCCTTCAATAAATGAGCAATCAGTGAGCAATCAACGAGCTGCAACCAATTCTTCCTTCTCTGCTACCTCTTCCTTTCTCTATATAAACACGTACCTTCTGCTTTCAAAATACAATCAATCCATCCATCCACGACCTAACATACCACTTCACCACAAACCTCAAGCCATCTCATTTCTCTTCTCCCGCCTTCTCCATTTTATTTATTTCTACATTCCACCGTATCCACCTCTAGTCCTACGTACACAAAATAGCAGAGCGAATACAGGAGTGACTACAGATGATTTCTATACTCTTGTTCCTGTTTATCTATTTAATATGTTAGGCTAGAATATTTATACTCTGGGAATGGTTATTATGTGTTTGTATTAATTATGCAATATTTTTACTGGTTTTATTTGAATACAGTTTGTTGTGTTTTTAAGCTTATCTCTCGCCTTTTTAATAAATGTCATGAGTTTATTAAATTGCTTGCTAAGTCTATTTTGATCAGACCAGGTGATAAATAGATAGGTTAATTAAGCCGTAAATTTGGAAGAAAGCTTATTATGATTTAATAAGTTAGTATTTTTAGATGCATAAATAATTTCTCATATCTAAACCGTCCGTTTACACGTATTGTGCTTGAACCTTGATTAGAACCTTGCATTTTCAGGTAAACGAGTTCTTTTGAGGCTATGATTTAGTCCTTAAGATAATAAGAGGAATTTTGCCAAACAATTATAATTAAACAAGTAGAGATAGCATAATTAATCTGATCATATTAACCTGAACCAGAGTCCCGTTTAATTTATCTATTAACTTAGTTTATTTTATCTTTCCTTTTATTTATTATACAAGTCAATTAATCCCCCCTCTTGTGACACGCTTAGGTACTATAATATGTATATTAGTCCCACGGTTCGACATCCGTCGCTTACATTTCACTATACTACCTCGACCGGGATTTGTTTGCAGCCCGTTTATTTTGAGTTTTAATTTCTTTTCCTTTATTTTTACACCAATTTAACCACTCATTTTACACGTCTGCAAAATGGCGCCATTGCCAGGGACTAGATTTATTCTAGTCCCTAAGCCCCGGATTATTCACTTGTTATATTAGAATATTTTGTTTATATTATTTTGTTGTTGTTTATTTTAATTATCTTTTTAATTTTGTTTTTATTATTCGTGTGTATGTATTCTAATATATATACGTTCGTAGGAAAAAAAAAGAGAAGCAGCCGCGAGCACAACCGCCCAACATCATGCGGACGGAGATGCGGACGCCCACACCACACACCTGACCGCCCACCTGTCCGCACCATTCCAGGCGGACGTCCAAGCGGACGTCACCAGCGCTTAAAAAAAAAAACGCCGCGTTTAGTCTCTGTTCTTCTTCCAACTATTAAATTTCTCCAGTTCAAAACCGAAGAGAAGAACACAGCGCGACTCCAGTCCAACTCCAACAAATGGAACAGGTGTTCGACCAAGGGTACTGCTATTCGCAGTATTTATATTGCTCCGTATGTGGGGGAGCTCATGGTTATGAGGATTGTCTCATATTCCAAGAGCAACTCTGGTTAGAAGATCAACCAGATTACCTGGAGAGACTCGCTCAACAAGAACACCAACCAATGAGCGAAATAATTCAAGAGGTCGAATACCCCACTACGGATGTAAGTTACTCTCTTCCCTCTACGGTCGCCTACCGCCAGTTTCCATCCTTCTCTGTGCTATGTCCAGAAGATAAGAATACTTACATTCTTAAAAATGAAGAGAAGGAATTGCCATCACCTCCCGCCAATATATCCAAACAAAACGCCACTATCACCTTCAAAAAATTAACTTTCTCTGAAGATGATATCGATCAGCGTCCTTTCTACAAGCCTCACCTACAACAGGATGATGTTTACATCCTCCAATTTGAGGAAGAAAAATCATCACCACCGGGTCTTCTGTTAGAACTACGTTCCCGGCAGTACCTCCTCAAATACCAGATTTTGTGGAGTATTAATTTTCTTATTTTATATGCCGAGGTAACGTTTTGTTTTGATCCAGGATAACGAAGTAGGCGTCTAGCCAAAGACGTTAAAGAAGGGCAGCTTCCCGGGAGGCAACCCGGATGTTCTTTTATTTTATTTTGCTTTTATGCTCTTTTAATTTTCAGGTTCTCTTTAAATTTTATTTTTGCTAACTTTTAACCCCGTTTATAGTATGGTTGCTTCTAGTGTCTTATGCAGGTGCACCTTCATATCTACACTGCAACCAAGCTACGCTACTTGAGGCTGAAGCTCAGGTGTGGGGGAACTCCTTTAACAACTAGCAAAAATAATATCAGGGGAGTACCAGTTTCTTTAATTATGCTTTTATTTAAATAAAAACTGCAGAGGAGCGTTTATGTGCTTAAATTTTTTTGTGACCTTTGTGTTATCTTTTTTTTTTATCTACTTACCGAAAAGGTCTTCTGAAACCTTCCCTTGTTTTTTCTGGTGAACAATGAGGACATTGTTCAATTTAAGTGTGGGGGAGTGTACCCTTTTCGGTGACATTTTGTGCTTAAATGATTAATCTCTCCGCTTATCTTGCGTTTGTCCAATTCAATATCGTGGACCCTTTATATGTGGGTTGTTCTCTTTAAGAATAAATACTGTTATGAATTGTGGGATAAATTGTACAAAATTTAAAAATTTTGATTACTTTTGAGGAGCATTTTATATGCGGTGTGACCAAATAATCTGCAAATGGTTGGATTTTATTGCTCAGGGTTTCTTTTTGTCTTCTCTCTTAGGGATTGCTAAGGGGTGCTTCTCTGTTAAAAAAAAAAGAAGAAAAAGAAAAATAATAATAAGGGACTTGCGAGACACTATTGGTAACCAACAAAGAGAGTTGAGTGTTCTTAAATACAAAGGCGTGATGCCTACATTTTCTCATCCCTTATGCAAAAGTGAAACAAATGCATGAATCTATTTTTCCTTTTGTTTTCTCCTCAATGCCCATTCTTGAGAGAATTTGGCCATGGTAAAAGTTCTCAGAATCCCTAAACAAAAGAAACATTGAAGTATCTTAGATCATACCCCGAAACTCTATATTTTATTTTTACCCTGAGCACACCTATGCCACCAGCAGTTGATTTTTCACACTCCTCGAAAAGTTTAAAGATCATGTTTATCCTTCCCTTCATAATAATATTTGTTAATATTGAGCATTGCCTACTTACTTGGGTACGTGATTTTGCTTGAGGACAAGCAAAAAGATAAGTGTGGGGGTGTGATAAGTGTCCAAATGAGCATGATTTATAGGTGTATTTCATATATTATATTAGCACTTTTCTTGCTCATTTCTCCACTTCGGTTAGTTTTCCTCTAGTTTATGTTTTATTATTATCTCACAAAATTATTGGTTTAACATGAGGAAAACTAAGCTGGAAGTAAAGTAGACAAAGAGACGAACGCATAGACGCAAACGACTCAGAAAACGGAGTCCAAACGAAGAATCTAGAGCCGGTAGAAGAGAGTCACGCGAGAGGCACGCATCTTGGCGTGTCCACCCCTAGAACCGCCTCGAAAGCAGGCGGACGTGAGTACCTGCAACCGCTTGAAAGCAGGCGGACGTGAGTACCTTCAACCGCTTGAAAACAGGTGGACGAGAGTGAAGGAGACCGCCCCTGCTACCTCGTGAAAACAGGCGGACAACACTGAGAGGCAACCGCCTATTTAGAGGCGGACGTGAGAGGCGGACAACAGAGAGGACCACATGAAATGAAGCGGACAACAAGCGGACGCGTGTTAATGTTTAGATAATTAACGGGAGCTTATCTTCTTCGCTCGTCGACTTCGCTCATCGACTTCGCCCGTGGACCTGTCTGCAACTTATCCATCTACTCTTCACGCGTTTTGTCCCCTTCAATAAATGAGCAATCAGTGAGCAATCAACAAGCTGCAACCAATTCTTCCTTCTCTGCTGCCTCTTCCTTTCTCTATATAAACACGTACCTTCTGCTTTCAAAAATACAATCAATCCATCCATCCACGACCTAACATACCACTTCACCACAAACCTCACGCCATCTCATTTCTCTTCTCCCCTCCTTCTCCATTTTATTTATTTCTACATTCCACCGTATCCACCTCTAGTCCTACGTACACAAAATAGCAGAACGAATACAGGAGTGACTACAGATGATTTCTATTACTCTTGTTCCTGTTTATCTATTTAATATGTTAGGCTAGAATATTTATACTCTGGGAATGGTTATTATGTGTTTGTATTAATTATGCAATATTTTTACTGGTTTTATTTGAATACAGTTTGTTGCGTTTTAAAGCTTATCTCTCGCCTTTTTAATAAATGTCACGAGTTTATTAAATTGTTTGCTAAGTCTATTTTGATCAGACCAGGTGATAAATAGATAGGTTAATTAAGCCGTAAATTTGGAGAAAGCTTATTATGATTTAATAAGTTAGTATTTTCAGATGCATAAATAATTTCTCCTATCTAAACCGTCCGTTTACACGTATTGTGCTTGAACCTTGATTAGAACCTTGCATTTTCAGGTAAACGAGTTCTTTTGAGGCTATGATTTAGTCCTTAAGATAATAAGAGGAATTTTGCCAAACAATTATAATTAAACCAGTAGAGATAGCATAATTAATCTAATCATATTAACCTAAACCAGAGTCCCGTTTAATTTATCTATTAACTTAGTTTATTTTATCTTTCCTTTTTATTTATTATACAAGTCAATTAATCCCCCCTCTTGTGACACGCTTAGGTACTATAATATGTATATTAGTCCCACGGTTCGACATCCGGTCGCTTACTTTTCACTATACTACCTCGACCGGGATTTGTTTGCAGCCCGACGTTTATTTTGAGTTTTAATTTCTTTTATTTTTACACCAATTTAACCACTCATTTTACCGGTTATATTTGTTCTCGTTGTGAATGTGTTTTCTTTACACTAACCCACGAGACTTGAGATTGTAACTAACTAAGTTTAGTATTGGTGAATGTTGGTTAATACCCGATAATGTTTAACTAACACATGGTGGGTAAGATTTTTACTAACTGGAACTTGAGTGAGGAAACCCGGGACTGATACACTTGAGACTACCTTTAAACATACCAGATACACTTGAGTAATAAGGAAGGCTACAGAGATAGACCTCATATCCAACACCCAGGATGTAAGAGTCAGTAATCGTTAGAGATAAACAAGGTGAGTGCACAGAATGGCACGTCAAATGACCAACGCTCAGTAGAGCTTGTGATTAAACAGATGACTTGTACAGGAACCGGTAGAATTACATGGTAAATGACATCATAAGGGATGGAAGAACGGGAGAGATACTGACCTACATATGAAACCGAAATTGAAGCGAAACACCTTCATTGTAATACTCCGTATTTTCGTTTTTCAGATTTCATGACACAACAATGTTATTTATTAAAGTTATGCTATGTGAGCTTTGTTTAGTAGAGGGGACGTCGGAGGCATTGAATTAAAAGACGGGGGCAAGGAGGTCATTCCCCTCTCTTTCATTTTGGTAAGACTTATTAAGGAAAGATAAATCATTTGTTTTCTTTTACAATTCACGATCAAATTTGCAAACCACTCGTTCTTCCTCGCGATAGTTTGAGCGCTCTCTCTTCTTCTTCTTCTTCTCCATTGGTGTGCCTCTGGTTTGGTGTGGATTTCTGCTGCGTTTCTACGTCGATTTTCTGCTGCTGCTGTGCGGGCTCTTCTCCTCTGCAAATCAGGTAGGTCCGTTGGTGAATTCGGTGGTGTTGTTGTTGTTTTGAGAGGAGCAGTTTCTGATTTTTGTCTTCTAATTTTGAGGGCTGTTCTTTGCGAATTCAGTGGCTGATTGTGCTGTTCGGGATTGCTGTGTGTCGGGTCTTCGCTCTGCTTCAGACTGGTGCAATCTCCTCTGCGAATTGATGTAAGTGGGGGATGGAATCGGGGTAGTTTACTCACCCTCAGGGACTGTTTTATTCTAGCATTTCTGATTGGGTGATTTCAATGCGATTGGGTGATTTCAAGTTGGTTTTGCGTTGTTAATCGATTGGCTAAACCCCCGAGGGTACTGATTTACCATTCTGTGGATTTTGGGTGAGTTTGTGTTGATTTTGGTGGTTCTCTGCGCATCTGTTCTTTCTGATTTTTGCCAGTTTTGCCCCGTCCGGACTTGTGTCCGAACATGTAGGTTCGGACAGTGCTTCGGGCGCGTTTTGATTTTTGGGATTTTGAAGTGTCCGAACATCGGTCCGGACATGTAAGTTCGGACTCGATGCGAGGACGGTTTTTCGGAAATGAGTTTCGTCATGTGTCCGAACTTGCAGGGTCGGACGCAAGTTTGGACACGAGGTTTGCTCTGGCTTCTGCCTTTCGACTTACGTCCGAACTTAGATGTCCGGACGTAAGTTCGGACATCGATGTTTTCCCAACCTCTGATTCTCGGCCTCTGTCTGAACTTGCAGGGTCGGACGCAAGTTCAGACAAGCCACTGTTTTGAGCATAACTTCTACGTTTTAGCTCCATTTTGAGTTCCGTTTGCGGGGTCGGATTCCCCTATTTGTGTACAAGCTTCTTATGCTGTTTATATGCATTTCCTTGCACTTGAGATCTGTTTTGTGAACTTTTGGTTTTAGGACCTAGTTACTTTGCTTCTGAGCCTTGGATAGTCGGGTCGGGCTGTCCCGTAGCATACTGCGCAGGAATTCCTTCTGTTTATACTCCTTAGGGTCTCCCTTAGGACGTTATTTGACCGACGGGTCTGTTAGCTGTCTCTACGACTTCTGTTGTGGGATCTTCGGATCCATAGGACATTATGTGAGTCCTTCTGTTGTGTTAGCTGATTACTAGTGTCCCACTCTTCTGTGTGTTCTGAAAGTCCGACTATGCTTTGATGTAATGTCTGCTCTGCCTTCTGATTTGTGACTTCGATCTGTCTGTTTCCAAGTGGCTCTCTCTCTCTGTTTGTACAAACTTCTGCTTCTGTTTTGAAGGCTTCCTTGAGGAAGTCTTCTGCTTACTGGGCTGTCTAGCTCACCCCTTTTCTTTGTTGCAGATTGAGCTCGTGGGATCTTCTCTCTTGTCCCCTTTTGGAGCTTCGTTTACTTTATGCTTCTTTAGACTTTGTTTACTATGCGCGTTGGACGCTTTAGAGCTTCTGTGTAGCCTTCGGGCCTTTCATTGTATTTGACTCATAAGCGTTTGGATCTTGTAAACTCTTTTGGTATTTATGTTAGTTCGTTATTTGGCTTTGGGTATTGTTTTGCTTAGAGCCTTGCTACGTTAGGTAGTAGACTCGCGGCGTGTAACGACCCTAACTCCTAGGCCAGTTTTGGGGTCGTTACATTCATATTAAGAGATAACTATTTTACAACATGGTACGGTGACCGCCATACACCGAAATTAGAGAACCCTAGTGTGGTTACACCAAGAAGGGATTGAGTATAAGATAAGATATTAACGGAAACGATTGAGTAACTGCACCATCAATGGGCAGTAGAATAAGGCAAACTACCACGGTAGCAGATGTCGTGAGAACAATATTTATATAAGGGGGATTAAGTCATGGTGCGCAGTAAAGCGACCATTAGGTATGAGCCGTCAAATATTGACACTGAGACAATTAGATTTATGAGCTAAGACCGTTATAAGTAAGGAAATAAGATGGAAGACGAACTATGCATTAATGCCAGTAGTCTGGACCTAGTTAGGTAATATTTCACAGGAAGCACACTACCCATTCCTTAAGGAACTGGAAGTGCATTCCTAGTAGATCAAAATATGAGAAACAAGATAAGAGGCTCTATGGAAAAAGACCTCAGTTACTAAGAGACCGAATCAGTACGGGATACAGAAAGAACTAGAGCATACCATACTTAAGAACACAGTAAATAGATTTCCCTTGATTAAGTTCAAGAAGAACAATAAATGTTATCATGGAACGATGAAGAGGAGATCAACAACAGAATACTTCATAATTAGCAATAGCTAAACGTGTGACTGACACTGTGAGTTTACTAAAACGAGACGTGGGACGACTGCACCCCACAGGGGCTTGCAGGCCTGACACGCTCATTTATGAGTTAGTTGGGTAAGTAGTAATGTACCAGTAAGGTACCCCATGCATGTAGACGAGAGGTGTAAGGAACACGTGAAGTAGTCGACTCCGTACCACGGACAACGACGCAAGATCAGACGAGAGCAGCTACTACCACAAACAGTCGAAGAAAAGGAATTCAGTTGAACCAACGACACAAAGGAACCAGAGAACAAATAATTAAAGACTATGAAGTGTGAAGAGCACGGATTGCTAAGTACAGACATTAGACATGTCTTAAGATGTATAAGATTAAACTGTAAAGTGCAATAAGCACTAAACAGTAGTTTCAGATTAAGAATCATCCTCAGACCAAAGGTCAGATGGAAAGAACGATTTAAATACTTGAGGAAACACTAAGAATACAAACATTAGACCTCCAGGGAGACTGGATAGACGAACTACAACTCATCAAGGCCGTGTATATATTAAGATAACACGTATCCACGGAGAGACCAATATTCCTAAAACTATAAGGATATAGAAGGATATACAATACTATGAAAGGATAAGAGAGGCAGTTAAGCCTAAGACTATCAGAGTCGCGCAGCGGAAGCTAGCGGACCGGTAACTTAAAGAGGTTTCACATACCTGATGAACCGGAAAAAGGAATGATGTACCACACACCTTCTAATGGAACAAATATAAGACTTAGCAACTGAATGCTTTAGTATTTTTGAGATTAGACCAAACTAAGTCAAGAAAATGGTATAAGTACCGTTAAGAATCCTCGATGCAAAGACTAAGTCATTAGCATAGTTATGACCCTCTGATCGAATTATAAGTGAGATAAATGACATGGAAGCTAGAATGCTTAGTGAGAATTAGACATCTTGAACCTATGTTCAAGAATGATATGGTGTTGATTACATGGGCGTAATCCATTTTAAGGGGGGTAGAGCGAAAACCGCTTAGCGTATGCTTATGTACTTAGTACATAAACTACGGTGCGCATAGCACAAAATAATTTGAGAATATGTTTTACATAAACATTTTGAGATAAAATATGGTTATTTCACGCAGAAGATGTGAATACCATACATATTAAGTACCCATCTTGTTAACTCCGGTGTGAGTACAAGTTAAGAGAATTAAGGAAGCAGATTAAGGAGACTTAAGGAATAAGGAATATATGAGATATGAGTCGATATGAAAGTATGTGGAGATAAGAATAAGATAACACTATGAGATATTAATTGATATGAGTATGAGTTAAGAAATAGTAATGCTATGAGGTACAAGATGGTGAGAGTTGGTTTGAGACTGGTATAGAACTTAGTAGAGTGTTCTAGCAAGGTCTAATAAACCTATAAACAGCCTAGAACACCCAGACTCTTAAGTTAGTGACTAGTTCTCAATTTAACGACCTACTACTCAGTAAACCCACATGCAACCAGTTTTTTTTGTAATACTTCTTAGTTTAATACCAACAGATCCTTCCTGCTGCTTTTGGTAACAGTCAGGCACGTTTTTTTTTACCTAAAAAAATTGATGTTTGGACCACCATTCTCACCAATGCTTTAACAAACCAGCACACAGATTCCCAGCAGAATATTAACCTCACAACACCTAGTTTTCCTTTCAGGTAAATGTTACCAGATCTATCAAGATATCTTCAACAAAATCATACACCAGATTAAGCATAACTTTAGATAGGAGCTTGGGTTACAACCTTGGTATCGAAGTTGTTCTCCTGGGAAGTTTCTTGATACTCTTCGGTCTATTTTCACATCTTGACAGAGACAATGGCAAGGTTAGTTTGCTGTTCGTTTTAGATTCAAACATTAAGTGTTAGTTGGTAAGGTTCTCGGTAGTGTCTTCCTTACGCTAGAATCTCAACAGAGATGGGGTGGATCCTCGTTCCAGAACTTCCAGAGATCCAGACCGACGGTTGCATGCAGGGTTTAACTAGAGAAAAATGAAGAGAGTTAGAGGAATTGAACATGAAGTTTCGGACAGAGCAGAGCAGGGGGGAAAACACAGAAGAAAAAGGCAACCAGTAGAACGTATCTTGTGCTAGCATCTCAAGAGAACTGGCGCGGATCTTCTTGAGGATCTCTCGATACATTCTATGGAAGTGTTTCCAGAAGATGGCGTGCACGTATGATTGAAAGAAAAGAAATTAGGAGAAGAATATTTCGGACAAAGAACGAAGGTAGAGAAGGCAAAGTGGTTAACTTCACCTTGTCGGTTTTGTGTTTTGCTTCAGATTCAAAACCGGTAAGTCCGCACGTGTTTCTTGCGGTTACGTTGTTCAACTAATTTCTAATCCTCTAAGTGTATATGCCCACATAGTACACTCTGTTAGCAACGTCTTGGGTTTATTTTCAAGCTAATACTACACCCGTATCACAAGTGTACAGAAACAACCGTTTAAGGAGAACCTGACACAAAAATCAGTATGTTTCAGCTTGATTCTTATTGAGGTTGGTTAATATTCTTTCCCAATGAAATACCCCAAACTTAGATATGGTGTTTAAATGATAAACTAAGATATAAGGAGGCTAAATAATGCCTTAGAAACATTTCTAATCAAAGGAAATATAAGGAA
The DNA here is from genome assembly GCA_023374045.1 of Limonium bicolor. NCBI lineage: Eukaryota > Viridiplantae > Streptophyta > Magnoliopsida > Caryophyllales > Plumbaginaceae > Limonium > Limonium bicolor. The sequence continues at coordinate 161,741,323 of CM041782.1, forward strand.
ACACCAAAAGAGTAGTTTAAGCAAAAACGTGCTCTAAGCTTGGAGAGACTTGGGAGAGTACCCAAATATTGTTCCAAGACCTTAGTAATATCCTAATGGTCATTTTAAATCAATTACCAAAGAAAACCAAGCTTGAAAACAAGTTAAAACACAAAATGTGCTTTAAGGAGTCTTAAAGCACGTTTTTGAAAAATTGTCTTGTAAAGGAGTTTTGAATGGCTAAATGTCCATCATTACTCTTTAATTAACATGTGTACTATATAGTATCACATTTGGAAGTCTATATCAATGGGAAATCAAAAATTTCACAACAATGTGCCTTGTTTTGTGAATAGTAAATTAATTAAGCTAGTTTATAACATAAGACAATATAAGTGAGATATTTGGTCAACAAAGACTTAAGTACCCCTTGTTACTAATGGGGGCCGGTTTCTTATAAGGTGAGTCACCACCTTCATGACTCATTAAGTAAATAAAGACTTATAAAGCAAAAGTACTATTCACCTTTTAACATAAATATCACACTTTACTTACCTCTCCTCACTCTCTTCATTCTCCTTTGTTTTCCCACGGTTTCTTGCTCTCTCTCCCTTCTCCATTAACGTGAAGCATACCTCCATGCTAGCTTCATCTAGCCTTGCACACAACTCACTCATTTTAGCTCCAAAACCAAAACAAATTACATATTCTCCTTAGTTAGCTCAAGCTCTTCCTTTCTATCTTTTCAAAACTTCAAGAGCTTCATTTTGGTGCCAAGTCAAACCACCATTAGAGGAGGAAATTCAAGTTTGGAGACTCCATTGGCTTCTCGATTCTCTTAAGGTAAAGAAAGTGTAAGAAAATCTAGGTTTCCATCATTTCCTTCCTTGTCCAAAAATTTGCACTCATGGGACGTATGCTTTGTTCTAGCTTGTTTTCTACTCTTCAAAGGATTGAGGAGGTCCTTCTTGCTTCATATCCAAGATTGTCTTGAGAAACCAAGGTAAAACAATCACCTTAATACCTTAAAGCACATTTTTAACCTAGGGTTTGTTCCTTAGGGTTAATGTATTATCTAGCACTCATTGGAGTCATTGGATATTGGTTAGAACATTGGCAAGGAGATATATATTGGTGACCGAGATTGAGCAAAGAAAATCCTAAGGAAGAAAGCTTTTAAAGCTTGTAAAAGAACAAGGTAAATTACTTACCTTAAGGTGTTTTATTGTTTAAGGGAATGGGATTTAGATATGTGATGAGTTTAGTGTAGAGTTTACATTAGAAAAGGGTTATATAAAACCTAGGAGAAACAATGACTATACTTGTGAACTTGTGACTAAAGAGCAAATGAGAAGAAGAGATAGTTAAAACAATGTTGAGATGAATTACAAGAAGCATTTCATTTCAATGGAAGCCTTGTTGTGTGTATTTGCAGGTTGAAGGCAAATATATGTGGAAATTCAGTGGTTAAGATTATTGTCATTTAAGGGCCTAAGTGCCAAGCATTTAAGTTTATGCACTATAAGATGATGTGGTGTAGTTTTGGTGTAAATTGTGTGTTAAGGTGTTGTGATGAGAATTTGAGTGGTATTGGTTGTTTGATGGAGAAAAACCAAGTGTTAGGATGTACTATATACTAGAGAACCCATGGCAAAATTTAAAAGAAAACTTAAGTGTTTAAGATATTCTAAGGGGATTTAATGACTAAGGAAGTACTAGGATGTTCTATGGGTTGTCTTGATGAAAAAGGGTGAGGTTAAGGTGTTCTAATGACTTACAATGACTCAGGTATTACTATGAAGGATTTAGGAATCAAGAGAATGTAATTGAGTATTTAGGACTTAGGCAAATGTTGGTAAACAACTAGGAAGGAAATAATGTGTTGATGGATGGAAGTTTAAGCTTGTGAAGGAACTTTAAGTAAATGCACAAAGAGTTTTAGATGGTGAAAGATGCTTGGGAGATGATGTTATAGTGGTGAGGAAAACATTTGGCATAGTGGTTACATTAGGTATGAACCACCACCTAGAAACCTAGTGGAAAACATTACAAGTGTTAGCATTATTACAAGGAAAATGCATAATGACTAAGATGAATCTTGGTGAATGATTTAATGTGTTTTGAGGAGGGCTTAAGGTGTGTTTGAGGTGCCCAAATGAGGTTATAACATATTAGGATATATGAGGAGAAGTTTGGAGTTAAAAGAGATTTAGAAATAAGGTTCTGGAGCCACCGACCTTAGGACCGGACCTGCAAGGTCGGTCGAGCTCAGTTTACACTGCCGGAGAAAGTTTCTGGAATCGACCAAACATAGGACCGGACTTACAAGTTCGGTCGGGCATGTATTTTGTGAAGGAATTAAGTCTTTGGAATGGACCGACCTTGGGACCGGACTTGCAAGGTCGGTCGGGCATGTATTTTGTACGGTAATAAGTCTCTGGAATCGACCGAACATGGGGCCGGACATGGCAAGTTTGGTCGAGCTTAAATTTCCCTCAGGGAAACTCTCGGGAATGGACCGACCTTGGGACCGGACTTGCAAGGTCGGTCGGGGTAGAATTTTTAAACGGTAAAGTGTTCTGGAATGGACCGACCTTAGGTAAGGTCGGTCGGAAGTTCGGTCGAGCCTAAAAATAAAAAAAAAAGAAATTTTGAATTCTATGAATGGTAATAGGTAATAAGGTATACCTTTGGTAGGGTGGTAATGATTAGGACCCTAAGAACTTAAGGGAATAAGTTAAGTTAAGTATAAATTTTAATGTTTAAAGTTAAGTTTGTAAGCTAAGTGGCAAAGACTTGAGAGGTTATTGAATGGGAATCCTTAGGGACTAAGTGAGTTGAGTAAGGTGCAAATAACTAATGACCTAAAAATGAATGAATGTTTTAGGTTTGTGAATTGGGACCCCGAAGAGGTTAAACAAACAACGATCGACGGTGAACGGTACAATCCTTCTTGTGACCTGCTTGCTAACGAGGTGTCCCTCGGCTTGTGTGCTATCTGTTTAATTGCTATGACTAAAACAAGATAAAGCATGCAACCAGTTATATTTGTTCTCGTTGTGTACGTGTTATATTTACACTAACCCGCGAGACTTGAGATTGTTACTAACCAAGTTTAGAACATATTGAGTTAAGAATAAGAATTAAGTTTGGTGGTTGTTGGTTAATGCCCGTTAAGGCTTAGCTAGCACATGGTGATTAAGATGTCTACTAACTGGAACTTGAGTGAGGAAACCCGGGACCGATCTCCGGTCATGCATGCTAAGGAAAACGGGGGACGGTATCTGAATCAGATCCACCCTCCGCTTAAGGACTTGTCTTCGGACTTGTAGCCTAGGGCCGGTTGCCGGCTCAGCTACGCTGGACTCCCGTCCAGAGTAGGTGGCATTAAGATGGTGCGGTGGGATCACCTAAATCCCAATGTTAATTAAGCTACAACCATTCCCTTCCAGGAACGGTTTGTATACTGAGAATAAGTTAAGATTGAGATTAAGGTAAGGAACTGAGATTAAGGAAATGAGGACTAAGGAAGGGGTTACTAACCCACTTGATAAAGGAACGCTTGAGTCGTTCATTGTTTATGAACTATATGTGTTCATCTGTGGTTATTGTTATTGCACTTCATATTATGCTTGTGTAGGTAATCAATTTCCATGCTATCGACAATTAGTCGTCGTAGCCCCATTAGCTTGGGGGCCATGAGAGGGTGTACCAGCATTCGTGCTGACCCCCTCGGGGGCTATTTTTACACTTGCAGGTAAGAGACCCATGAGGACGCACTACGAGAGTAGGAGCGGTTAGACTTAGGGTGGGATGTTTATTTTGAGTTCGGGTTGCGCTTGTGCACCCGACTGTTTATATTTAAACTGATGTAAGGTTGTGACTATGATTTAGCTACTTGTACTCGGTTGGTTGTGGTATTGTGGATGGTGATGTTTTGGGTTGGTTAAGTATTGTGGATAAGTATTGTAAATGTTAAGGCCGGTATATTCTAACGATCAGACCGTGGCAAGGTCCAGGTGCTTATTATCTCCGCTGCGACATATTCGTTTAAGTGTTCAGTTTTGCGATAACCACGATTGGCTTTGGATGGGGTGTTACACCCAAAGCGTTCATAACTTTTCTGAAGTGTATTAGGAGTGTTTTAGGTTCATTAATCCCTCAATACTACCCCTTATGATCCTCTATAACAGAGCTATACAGAAAGTATGAGGTTTCAGACAACAACCAAAATCAGAAACCTCACCTGCTATCTTCCCTTCTACTTCCTTTTGTTTTTTTTTGTTTCATAAGTTTGTCTGCCAATTCTCCCAAGTTATTTAGCCACTTAGTAGAGTGTTCTAGCAAGGTCTAATAAACCTATAAACAGCCTAGAACACCCAGACTCTTAACTTAGTGACTAGTTCTCAATTTAACGACCTACTACTCAGTAAACCCACATGCAACTAGTTTTTTTGTAATACTTCTTAGTTTAATACCTACAAATCCTTCCTGCTGTTTTTGGTAACAGTCAGGCACGTTTTTTTTACCTAAAAAAAATTGATGTTTGGACCACCATTTTCGCCAATGCTTTAACAAACCAGCACACAGATTCCCAGCAGAATATTAACCTCACAACACCCAGTTTTCCTTTCAGGTAAATGTTACCAGATCTATCAAGATATCTTCAACAAAATCATACACCAGATTAAGCATAACTTTAGATAGGAGCTTGGGTTACAACCTTGGTATCGAAGTTGTTCTCCTGGGCAGTTTCTTGATACTCTTCGGTCTATTTTCACACCTTAACAAAGACAATGGCAAGGTTAGTTTGTTGTTCGTTTTAGATTCAAACTTTAAGTGTTAGTTGGTAAGGTTCTCGGTAGTGTTTTCCTTACGCTAGAATCTCAACAGAGATGGGGTGGATCCTCATTCCAGAACTTCCAGAGATCCAGACCGACGGTTGCATGCAGGGTTTATGCAGGGAAAAATGAAGAGAGTTAGAAAAATTGAACATGAAGTTTCGGACAAAGCAGAGCAGGGGAAAAAACATAGAAGAAAAAGGCAACCAGTAGAACGTATCTTGTGCTAGCATCTCAAGAGGACCAACAAGATGACATCTTTACTAAACCATTAAGTAGAGAAAGGCTTACTAAGATTGTTCATGATCATGGAATGATATTCTTTGATCACAATTAAACTATCTTTCATTTCCCATGACATGTTACCGACATGTGAGAAACACCTGTTATATTGTCGTTCAGTAGTCAACGATCAGTTTAATACATAGAAATTATGTCAAATGACTACTTGAAACATATTTGTCATTTTCCACAACAGGTGAGATTAGTTTAGAGAAGGTCCGACAGATAGAAACGGAAAAACTTCTCAACGGATCGCTGACAACCGTCATGACCGCTGCCCGTTATGAATAGTACCGTTAGGACATGTCATCGAGTGAACGAGGAGCGGTCGCCGACCGTTACACGATATCTATAAAAGGGCGACGAGAGTTCCTCTCTTGTCACACTATTGCCCTTACTCTCTCAAATCTCTCTAAGCAATTTCTCTTCACTCTACAAACACTCTCGTGAGATTTAGTGCAAAAATCCCTGCCTCACAGCAACTCTACAGTTCTCTATAGCAAAAGGTTCATAAAAACTCCAGAAATTCTTTGATTTACAAATGTCACCATAATCCTCTCTCTTCAAAGCTGCACTCATAGAATCTTCCTCGGGACAAGTGGCCGACATAAGATCGATAGAAACTCACAGAGAATCGCCGCCCCCTCGCCTTTCCAAAGATCTAGAAGATCAACTTGTGCGTAGGGTAACCGACGAAGGCGAACTTCTACAAGAAGAGGTACACTATTTAAACCTCTATTTTCCCAAGCTTCATCATCTTATTCAAACTGAAATCCTCAAGCCAAAAATACTCCGAATTTCCACCACTATAGAAGAACCCAAAATGTCATCTCAAAATCCATCACCAAAAACCACCACCAAACACTCCAAAGCTAAAAATCCTAAAAACCTTTCTACTGCCACAATGAGTCGCATCACTCTTGTAACTCGTGCCTCTCAAAATGCCAAAGATCAAATGAAAGCTCCACGGAAAGACCATTCCACACCAGAAAAGGCAACTCCAAGATTGCACTCCAGCGATGAAGAAGAAGCCACTCCTTCAGTTGTCGCACGAGTTTTCGTTCATCAGCTGGTAGAAGATGAAGCTCAAAGTGATGAAAAGTCACAAGAGGAGGTCATGCCAATAGAAAATACACAGGAAGAAGGTGTGACGGCACTAGACTCTGAAGAAGAAACTGGTATCATCCCCTAGACAATAATACCTGTCGACCACAGGTCGCCGACGCCTCAGCAACAGTCTCAAGAAAAGGGAAGCGACACAGAGTCTATGTCCCCAGTCATTCTTTTTCATAACAATCTCTAAGAAAATGATGTCTAATGCCAATATGTTTGGTACGAGAATGATGCACAGGATTTTCAGAAATAGAGATGGCGCTTGTATTGTCACACATAATTGGTAATGTACCTGTTTTGATGCCATAATCACAATTTTGTTATTTAAGCCATAGGAGTTGAGCACAACAACTTGCCGCAGCAATGTAATCAGATTAAGTGGTTGAGATTGCAACACTTTGTTGTTTTTTTGATCCCATGCAATCAGACATGACCCAACAAATCCTTTACATACTTCTCTTAGGATATGATAGTCCCTTTGTCATTTTGCTTGACTTGAAGTCCTAGAAAGAACTTCAATTCTCCCAGATCACTCATCGCAAATTCCTTTTTCATCAATACTTCAAACTTTTTGCAATATTTATCATCAGAGGCTCTGAAGATTACATCATCAACATATACTTGCACAATTAGGAAATCTCTTTTGTTGTTGTAAACAAATAGAGTTTTGTCTAGTTTACCTCTTTTAAAGTGGTTTTCCAATAGATAGGAGAACAGGTGATCATACCATGATCTTGGTGCTTGTTTGAGCCCGTAAAGTGCTTTGTCAAGTTTAAGTACCATGTCTTTTCCTTATTGTGTCTCAAATCCTGGAGGTTGCTCAACATATACTTCCTCTTTGACGTACCCATTTAGGAAGGCACTTTTGATGTCAAGTTGGAAGAGTTTGATTCCTTTGTGTGCAGCAAATGTAATTAGTGATCTAATAGATTCCATCCTTGCTACTGGAGTGAAGGTTTCTTGGAAGTCTATTCCTTCTTGTTGACGATATCCTTGAGCTACCAGATGAGCTTTGTTTTTGACAACTTCTCCCATTTCATTTAGCTTGTTTCTAAAGACCCATTTTGTGCCAAGTACTCCTTGATGAGTATGACGAGGCAGAAGATGCCAGACTTGGCATCTTTCGAACTGGTTTAGTTCTTCTTGTATTGCATTGATCCAGTCTAAGTCTCGAAGAGCTTCCTTGACGTTCTTGGGCTCGATCGGTTAGACAGTCGTTGAGAAAGCTAGGAGATCTCGAGTCTCTACTCTTGTCTGAGTTCCTTTGGATATGTCTGATATGATATTCTCCAATGGATAATTTTTGTACAAGGCACGAGATTGATGAATAGCTGATGGAGAGAGAGGATCCTCAACATCATTGTTTCCTTCGTTGACCTTTTGTTGACCTATCGCTGACCTGTATGGCAAGTTTTTTTCAGTCGGTGATTCATCTTTGGGATTATCTGTGTGATCCTGATAAACTAGATCAAATCTAAGTTCTTCATCTTCATCAGATTTCTTGTTCTTGAGTACGTCAGCCTCATCAAAGACCACATGCACACTTTCTTCCACCTTCAATGTCCTTTTGTTGTATACCTTGTATGCCCGGCTTCTTTTAGAGTATCCAAGGAAGATGGTCACATCACTTCTGGCTTCAAACTTTCCCAAGGGACTCTTTTCATTGTTATGGATATAACATTTGCAACCGAAGGTCCTGAAGTGACTTATGTTAGGTTTTCTTCCCTTGATTAAGTCATTGGGAGTTTTATTGAGGATAGGTCGTATGAGCGTTCTATTTGTGATGTAGCATGTAGTTGCCACCGTTTTTGCCTAGAAGACCTGAGGAAGATTGCTCCCCAATAGCATGGCCCTAGCTACCTCTTGTAGTGTTCCGTTCTTTCGCTCAACTACCTCATTCTATTGGGGTGTTCTTGGTGCTGAATATGTGTGACTAATCCCATGTTGTTTACACATATCCATGAATTGTTGAGATCTTAAGGTTGAGTTGTACTTGAACTTTTCCTGCAAAGGCTTGAAATTTCTCAAAGACTTCATCTTTGGAAGCAATAAAGAGTGTACAAGTGAACCGTGAGTAATCATCAACAATTACAAACACATACCAATTTCCTCCAAAACTTTTGATTCTCATGGGTCCACATAAGTCCATGTGAAGTAATTCAAGTGACTCCAGGCAAGCCAATAATGAATAGGTAGTGTAAAAGGCATAATAAGGCATATTAGATAAAGCAGTTATAGTACTAGACCACACGGTGCAGCAGCAGAAATCCGAAAGCAGTTTAAAACAACAATAGAGTCACCCGTACACTAGACAGGATTCACCGCTTCCCCATTTTGCTTTCATCAGAGGGAAGCCCATAGTCACAAAGAGTTAGTAAAAAAGATTCACACACAAACCAGGAAAAAGTGTTTAGAACTTTAAAACAGCCTAAGTCCTAACACTACACACACACACACATCATGGCTAAGGGGTTGGGGTCAGGGAGGCTTGGATATCAAGGAGTTGTTCTTGCAAGGCCGCCACAATCGTCTCTATCCCAGCGAGTCTGTCCATCATCCGCGTTTGGCCCTGAATCAACTCTACTGCCTGCGCGAGGAGTCGCTCCACTTTCTCCAGGAGGGGTAGGAGAGAAGCTTGAGGGACTGCCTCTTGAGAAGTGGAGCAGCTTGGATTTGTCGATAGATGTTAGCCGATTCAGATAGCGAAGGTTGATGGTGTCTGCCTCTTCGATGGACTCTGGCGTCGATGTCGCCAGGGGTACCTGAAAGAATTTGAGAATCCGAGGCAGCCAGAACACATACCCCAGGGAGTGTTTCGGGGTGTCAACAGACTGGGCTAAGTGATGGAGAACAATGTGGGCCAGATTAATGGAATGACGGTTGATTATGCAGTACATTATGGTGAGGTCCAAGCAGTTGACCATGAGATTTCCTTCTTTTCGGGGGACAATGTTTTTGATGACAAGTATGTGCAGGAGTTGGTGTAGAATGGAGAGATCGCCATGGGGTATTGGGGAGCCAACTTTTTTCTTTGAGGAGAAAAAGCGGTAGATTTTATTTTGTGGGACCCCGGGGATTTCAGGAAGGACTCCTTTCTCATAGAAGGACAGGCCAGTAGCAGGGACTCCAAGGATTTGGGACAATTTTTCAAGATTAAAGAAGATGGGGGTGGAATTAACAAAATATTGTGCGGCACCGTTTCTGATAACAAGATTTTGAAAGAAATCGACAGACTCTTGGGGATACCACTCCGTTATCTCACAGAAGAGGTGTTTCCACCCTTGAATCTCTAGCATGGTGACTAACTCCCCCAGGTTTGAAGATAGAGCCCATGAGAAATCGAGGAACTTACCCCTGACGATATTTCGTTCTGAAGCGGGGTCACTGAGCATGTAGCGCTGGTTGAAGGGGTCTATCTTCGCACATCTCCGGTGTGGCTTGGGAGGTTTCTGGTCCCTGGTTGAGGTGGCGCCAGTAGATGTATCGTGACTTACGGTGGGCAGTTCTTGTACCGGTGAAGATTCGCCGGAACCAGAGGAGACTGGTTGGGCCTTGACAGAAGAACAGAACTCTTTTGGCTGGGGGTCGAGTGGAGGTTTGAGCTTTTCTCTTGCGGGGTTTAGGTTTAGGCGATTTGGGAGGTGTTGCGGATTTTGCGGGAGATGCGGGTGGGGTTGGTGTTGGAGATTTATTGGGTGGGGCTTGCGGTTGATCAGTAGTTTGGATGTCGGCAGGAGGGTTTTGATCTTGTGGTGGTGGGGATGGTGGCAGGGTTTGTACGGGGTGACGTCCTCAACATCTGTTCAAGAATGTCGGTTTTTGGCAGAGGGTGGTGTTTGATGGGGGGATGTATCGTGGGTGGGTGGTGGTGGTGTGGCGGAGTGTGTGGGGGATGAGGTAGTAGTGGTTTTAGTGGGAGAATGAGTGGTGGTTGTGGTGGTGAGTGGAGATGGGTTTGGTGTGGCCATTGATTGGAGGTACGCCTGAAGGCGGATGGGATCTTGGAAGATATCAGCTGGGATTGATACCGTTGAGATTAATGTCTGCCATTTGGAGATTGTAGTATACTTGGCTGTAAAGGGGATGGAAGTGAGAGAGATGGAGTAGACGGGTGATGGATATAAAGGCTGGAAAGTCTGCGGAAGTTGCAAGGATGGCGTGTGTCAGGTGAGATAAATGAGGGATCGACAAGGGTTAGGGAGATTAACGGCGAGGATTAAGGCGGGGTTGGTTTGGATAGATGACGTGGGTGTGTAGCACCAGAATTATAGACGTTCTAAGCAGTAAAACACATTTCACAGATTCAAGTGGAAACAAAGACAGATTCGATGAGACATGAGGGAGTACCTGCTGAAGATTACGGTAGGGGCAAGGAGATGCGACCGTCTAGGTAGACGGAGTCAACCCGATTGCTGATCGCAGTGCTTCAAATCGTGCTGTAGACAAGGGTTTAGTAAAGATATCTGCAAGTTGATCTTCTGTGGGCACAAAGTCAAGGTGGATGAGCTTTTTCTCGACACAGTCTTTCAAGAAGTGAAAACGAATTTCAATATGTTTGGTTCTTGAGTGTTGACTGGGTTTTCGGATATTTTGATGGTGCTTTTATTGTCACAGAAAATTGGGATTTGTTCTTGGGTGACATGATAGTCTTGAAGTTGTTGTTTCATCCAAAGGAGTTGGGAGCAACAGGCTGCAGCAGAGACATACTCTGCCTCCGCTGTAGAGAGTGCTACGGAGTTCTGTTTTTTGGAGGACCATGAAACGAGGCAAAGACCCAAGAACTGCGCATTACCTGAAGTACTCTTTCGATCTTGGAGAGAACCAGCCCAATCAGAGTCGCTATATCCAGATAAAGTAAAAGTAGGAGATCGTGGATACCATAGATAGAGTGTACTTGTACCTTTAAGATAACGGAAGATACGCTTGACTGCTTTGAGGTGAGATTGCTTTGGTGCTGCTTGGAAGCGAGCACAAGACAGACTGCGTGAAGAATGTCGGGACGACTGGCAGTCAGGTACAAGAGGGACCCTATCATTCCTCTATATTCTGTGGCATTGACACCGACTCCGTCATCGTCAAGATGAAGTTTGGCAGATGTACAGCTTGGTGTGGACATACTCTTGGCATTTTTGAGGTTGTACTTGTCAAGGAGTTCCTTGATGTACTTTTGTTGATGGATCTTGATCCCTTCCTTTTCTTGTTGAATTTGTAATCCTAAGAAGAACTTGAGCTCACCTAACTCATTCATGGAAAACTCTTGCTTCATGAGGTTAGCAAAATGGTCACAGAGGGTGTTACTTGTAGAGCCATAAATGATATCATCAACATAAATCTGTACTAGAAGTAAGTCATGCGATGAGTGAAGAATGAAAAGCGTTTTATCTACGTTACCTCGAGAGAAACCATTTTGCAATAGATATGTAGACAGTCTTTCATACTAGGCGCGCGGAGCCTGTTTCAATCCGTAAAGGGCCTTACACAGTTTGTAGACGTAGTCGGGATGGACGGAGTCTGTGAACCCTGGAGGTTGCTCGACGTAGACTTCTCTATCATATAGCCATGGAGGAAGGCTGTCTTGACATCCATTTGATATAATGTGAAACCTTTGAATGCAGCAAACGCAATTAACATGCGAATTGCTTCAAGACGAGCTACGGGTGCGAAGGTTTCATCATAGTCAATCCCTTCTTCTTGATTGTAGCCCTGGACGACCAATCGAGCTTTATTCCTGAAAACTTGTCCTGCATCATCAAGTTTATTACGAAACCCAACAGTACCAATTGTTTTTGATGTGTGGGTCGAGGAACTAACTCCCAGACGCATGTCTTTGGAGAGAATTTAGTTCCTCCTGCATTGCAATGACCCAATCACTATCAAGGAGTGCTTCTTTGACATTTCTTGGTTCAGTGCTGGAGAGAAAAACACCAAAGGCACAGAGGTTTTGCATAGCTTGGAGACGTGTTTGAACACCGGAGTTTGGGTCTGTGATGATGTTTTCAGGAGGGTGGGCTGATTTTTGTTGGAACTGTCGACGTGAAGCAGGAGGGGGTGTATCTTTGTCAGAAGAGTCTAAGTTCAAGTTTTGTGGTAAGGGTGTCTCCGGGTTATTGTCAGAGTCAGTAGAGTCTGATGTATTGTTTTCGTTTTCCGGAGAATCATTAGGAGTGATGGATTGGGAATCGGAAAGTCTTCCTATGGGAACAGTGATGAAGTGTAGATTAGTGAGGAAATCGTCGGGAGCAAAGTCAAGTTGATCAGAAGATGAGCCAACATTGTGGGACTCATCGAACTTGACATGGGGACTCTCTTCTAAACATTGAGTTCTCAGATTGATAACACGATAAGCTTTGCTTTTAGAGGAGTAGCCGAGAAAATACCTTCATCACTTTTGGGAGAGAACTTACCCAAGTTGTCCTTACCATTATTGTGGATAAAGCACTTACATCCGAAACGCCTGAGATGAATGAGACTTCGTTTACGTTGACGGAGTAGTTCATAGGGTGTCTTGTGAAGGAATGGATGAATCAGCGCACGATTTAACACATAGCATGCTGTGTTAACAGCTTCTGCCCAGTATGATAGAGTGAGTTGACTGTCAATAAGCATGGTGCGTGCCATTTCTACCAAAGTTCTATTTTTTCGTTCAACCACTCCGTTTTGTTCCGGAGTGCGTGCGGATGAGATTTGGTGATCAACTCCGTTGTTCCTACAAAACTCATCAAACGACTTGTTGCAAAATTCAGTACCCTGGTCCGTTCTCAGGGTTTTCAAGTGAATGAAAATTTATTGATAAGCATTTTATGGAGGTTGACGAACTCCGTAAAAGTTTCATCCTTAGTAGATAGAAAAATGACCCAAGTCCACCTAGAATAGTCATCGACTATGACCAGAATGTACCTCTTACCACTTCTGCTTTGTGTACGCATGGGACCGACAAGATCCACGTGGAGCAATTCTTACGAAAAGCTAGTAGAGAGAGTCGACTTACTTTTGAAGGAGACCGGGTGTGTTTACCTTTTACATGCTTCACAGACAGAGTCTATGTCAAAGTTTGTGTTGGGTAAACCAATCACCAAGTCCTTGCTTTTGAGTTTGTTCAACAGCCTGTGATTTGTGTGACCAAGTCTGGAGTGCCACAGCAATGAGTTTTTGGAATGCACGTTGAGACAGACTTGATCATCTGGATTAATGGAGTTTAAGCACATTTTGTAGAGATTTCCTTCTCTACGTCCCACAGCTTTTAAGGAACCTGTACGCTCATCATAAACCTTACAATCCGAAGAGGAGAAAAGTACCAAATTGAATCTATCACAAATTTGAGAAATACTTAGTAAACTACGTTGAAGTCCAGTGACCAGATGGACTCCATCAATTTTAAACTTTGAGGGGTTACCTACGGAGCCAACTCCCACAATTTCACCCAGGTTGTTGTTTCCAAAAGTAACCTTACCTCCTTGGTAGGATGAAAGCGAATTGAATTGATTTGGATCTCCAGTCATGTGACGAGAACATCCACTGTCCAAGTACCAGCTGTCTCCATTCGCCTTCACCTACAAAATAACAGATCATTTGTTAGATTTGGGAACCCAGATGTACTTGGGTTCCCTTTTCGAGCCAGATCTTTTCAATTCTTCTCGTGCTTCAAGTATCAACTTAACACGTTTGACGTTAAACGAAAGATCTTTATTCAATTTATCACATGCACTGTCTCTATGTCCAAGACTCCCGCAGTAGCCACAAATTTTGGTTGGAGGAAGATTGACGTATTTCTGTTGTCCTTTCCACCAGGAGTCAAACTTCTCCTTTTCTTGATATCGTTTGGCTTTGTTGTCGGACTTGGACATATTCTTTGGGATATCGAACTTACCCTTGTGCCACTTGGGTTTGGATTGAGTGGATCGAACTCCGGACTGTAGAGTCACAATCTCTTGAGAGAGTTGTTCTACTTTGGAGCGAAGATCATCTCGATCTTGGCTAATTTCTTTGATCTTGGAGTTGGCCCACTCAGGTAGTTCGGAGGAGGTGACTTGTTTGATAAATTTGACTGGCTTGAGAGAGAGAGCATGCTCCTTTTCTTTCAGTTTTTGAGTGAGGTTTTTGATAGTGGTGTTCAGGGATATGTTTTTGGATTCAGAAGCATTTAGATCATTTTGAAGAGAACAACACTTATCAGTAAAGATGGTGAGGTCTTGTTTGAGAGAGTCGATCAGGGTGGAGACTCTTTCTGGTCACCCTGGCTAGATTGAGTTCGCTCTAAGGTGTCATGAAGTTCCTTTTGAAGGGAATCAACATGACGCCTTGATTCTTGTAGATCTAACCTGAGAGAGCAAGAGATGGTTTTTGTTCCTCAGCTTCATCTCTTAGGGCATACATAAGACCTTTTGAGATTTCGAGTTCCTCAATAGCTCGGTTATTTTGGTGAGATTTGCTTTGAGGGAGTTATTCTCGGAGACAATTTTAGCAATTAAAGTCATAAATCCCATAGGAGTAATACGGTAAAGATCTGTTTCAAGGTGAGAACGAGTTACCTCATTGTCGGGGATCATGGACTCCGTCGTATCGTGTGCCATGAGACATACCAAGCCGCTGGACTCTGTGTCTGGATCGTCGGAGTCTGAATCACCCCAACCAACAGCTGCCATCAGCGATCTCCCTTGAGATTTTCCATACTGGTTCTTGAGTAAGGGGCATTCCTTCTTGAAGTGACCGGGTTTATTGCAGTTGAAACAGGTAACAGAGTTGAAGACTTGTTTGGAGGTGTTTGAGAACGACCGACTCTGTCGATTTGGTTGGTTACGCATGAATTTCCGGAAGTTCTTGACTATGAAGACAAAGTCTTCCATAGTCTCAGCCTCACTTTCTTCAACAATAATATCCACCAGCTCAGCCTTAGCTGTCTGATTTGAGTATCAGCGACATAGGCTCCTTCTTGAGTGAACTGAGTCGAATTAACCTGCAAGGCTTGGTCATTCAAAGTAGTAGTCTTACTAGAAGAAGGAGAAGAAGTATTACCACACTTCTTTCGAACATTCTTCTTGTATTTATCTACGGATTGTAGATAGGAACCTAGGTCTTGACAGCTCCATTTGGATAAATCCTTGCATGCTTTGGTGGAGATTACCGTCTCTGCCCATTCTTCTCTGAGACTGTCCAGCAGCTTGTGCAAGACACTCTCTCTATCCGGTAAGATGTTAACTTCCTGCATAGTAGTAGTTAGTAAATAGAAACGATCAAGCACTTCTTCCAGAGACTCACCGGGTTTTTGCAGAAAATTTTCATAGTCCATTCGAAGTTCTTGAGCTTTGCATTTCTTGAGTTCAGTGACTCCTTCGTGGGTAGCTTGAAGGAGTGTCCATATCTCATTTGCGGACTTACAGTGGTTGACTCTCCTTTGTTCTGGGATGGACAGGCAAGTGTATATTGCACGTGATGCTTGTCGATTCAGCTCGTACCTTTTGCGATCTGCAGCAGTCCATGTGGATCGATCTGGATTGACTGCAAGATCTCCTCCAGTGACTATCTCCCAAAGCTCAGAGTTGACAGACTCAATGTGTTGCTCGATCTCATTTTTCCAATGGTCATTGGTGGAGGTGAGTCTGGGGTGCTCGAAGTGCATTTTGTTGTTTTGATTGGCGAAGAGATCTGCCATTGCTTCGTTGATTGATCGTTAGCCTAAGCAAGGCTCTGATACCACGTGTAGGATCGGGTGGCTAACTCAAACCAACCAAAGGTGTGAGTCTAAGGGTTGGTTTGACTCAATCAGCCTTTGTAAGTGAGAAACACTCTGTGATGTAGAGGCACTCAATCGAATTGATTAAACTAAGGGTGCGGAAGACTTTGAGGTAATTGAAACGAAACGATGAAAAGAAAGAAGGACTCTGTGGAACTCAGCAGGATACACAAATAAGCTATTTCATTTCCTGGTCAAATAAAACAACTTACAAATGTCCACTAAGTAGAAGTGATCTACTTAGCGGTTTTTTACTCACTCACCCAATACACTTTCTGATCAGATCAATGGTAAGCGTAGTGAAACTAGGATCTTCCTAGGCAGAGTCTATCTAAATGTACTAACTAACTTGGTACGTATCTTCTCTCTCTCTCTCTTACAAAGCAATTCTTTCCCTCTCTCTAAGCTCTGAAATATCCCTCAATGAAAAAGCACACTTGAAACTAGCTATTACATAACCTATTTATACTAGCATTACAAACGGTAGGTCGAGGGAGTTAGTTCCGAAAATACCGGAACTAACTTAGTGGGCAACGTCCAACGTCTTTGAGTGGTCTTCTTACTTGGGCCGCGAACTTCGGGTGTTAAGGGAGGACTTTATGGCCTTTGTGGCGTTAAGGCATTCCCGAGTTGACTCCTTATTATTCGCAACAGCACATGAGAGTCTGTGAAGCCTCTTTAGTTTCGTGGACTCCATTGAAGTGGTTCACTTGTTGTGTCTGACTAAGGATGATTGACTCTATCGAGGTGATTTGCTATCTCTGCAACACTCTGATGTCCCAACATAAACCATGAACTAGATTTACACTATCTATGACATGATTAGATGTAATACCAACCTTACCAACTGCAGACGTTATAATCTGAGTGGTTAAACTGGTGTAAATTAAAGGAAAAGAAAGAAATTAAAACCCCAAAAATAAACGTCGGGCTGCAAATAAATCCCGGTCGCAGTAGTATAGTGAAAATGTAAGCAACCGGATGTCGAACCGTGGGACTAATATACATATAATAGTACCTAAGCGTGTCACAGGAGGGGGGATTAATTGACTTGTAATATAAAATAAAAAGAAAAGATAAAATAAACTAAGTTGACAGATAAATAAAATGGAACTCTGGGTCAGGTTAATATAATCTGCATAATTAAGCTATCTCTACTGGTTTAATAATTTGGCAAGGTTCCTGTAATTATCTTAAGGACTAAGTCATAGCCTCATAAGTAGGGCTGCCCATGGTAGGTTAACCGTCTTATTCGGTTAACCGCTTTCGGTTAACCGGGTCTTCGGTTTTCTAAAATCCAATTCCATTACCATTCCATTTAGATCGGTTAACCGGATTCGGTTAACCGTTTAATTCGGTTTTCTAAAATCCGATTCCATTACCATTCCGTTTAGACCGGTTAACCTTTAGTTCGGTTCGGTTTTATCGGTTAACCTTATAGCCGTGTATTTTTTTATTATTGATAAGACCCATACGATTAATATTATAGTATAACATTGATCATTCACCTAATTCATGAGTGACAAATCAAACATATGTGACAAAAAATATAATATTGTGCATATTCCCTCAATAACTAACATTAATTATTATATAAGGTGAACATTAATATTTAAAGATTTTGGTTGTTTATATAATCGGTTAACCGTGGTTAACCGAGCGGTTAACCGTTTTGGAAAATTCAATACCATTACCGAAACCGAAACCGGTCAATTTACACGGTTCGGTTAACCATACCGCAAGAACCGGTACGGTTAACCTGAAAACAGGTACGGTTCACTTCGATTTCGGGCGGATACCGCGGTTTCGGAATTTTTTGGGCAGCCCTACTCATAAGAACTCGTTCACCTGTAATGCAAGGTTCTAATCAAGGTTCAAGCAAAAGCCTGCGAACGGCAGAGGAGTATTGAGGAATTACATTTGCAACTGAATACCAACTTATTAAATCATAACAAGTTTCCTCCAGTTTTACGCCTTAATTAACCTGTCTATTTATCACCTGGTCTGATCAAAATAGACTTAGGAAAGCAATTTAATAAACTCATGACAATTATTAAAAAGGTGCGTGATAACCTTTAAGCGTAACAAACTGTATATAAATTAAACCAGTAAAAATATAGCATAATTAATACAAACATATAATAACCATTCCCAGAGCGTATGTAAACTAGCCTAACATATTAAATAGAATAATAGAAACAAGAATGATAGAAATCATCCGTAATCACTCCGTCTCGCTCTGCTATTTTGTATACGTAGGCTAGAGGTGGATTTTGTGGAATGTAAATAAATAAAATGGAGAAGGCGGAAGGAGAGAAATGAGATGGCGTGTGGTGAAGTGGTCGTGGATCGATTGTGGATTTGAGAGTGATTTATTGGGTGAAGCTCGTGGGTTTATATAGAAAAAGGAAGAGGCAGCAGATAAGGAACGCGTGAATGGATTGAGCTCATTGATTGCTCACTGATTGAAGCATTGATTGCAGGGGACAGGAGCTTGAAGACAGGCGTGAATTAAGGTAGGCGTCGAGACAGTGGACGAGTTGCAGAAGTCGGCGAAGGTAAGTTGCAGACGGCGCGCGAAGAAGAAAACTGTTCGCGTCTCAGATCTGGAATTTTTACACGCGTCCGCGTCTGCGTCCGCCTCGAAACAAGGCGGTTGTGTGTTGTCCGCCTCTATGTCCGCCTGGGAGTCCACCTCTATGTCCGCCTCAAAATGGGGCGGTTGTGCAGGCGGTTGTAATGCTGTTTGTAGTGCTGACCGTGACTTATTTCCTTCTACGAACTTCGACCGGCTCTAGATTCTTCGTTTGGACTCCGTTTTCTGAGCCGTTTGCGCCTATGCGTTCGTCTCTTCGTCTACTTTACTCTCAGCTTGGTTTTCCTCATGTTCAACCAATAATTTTGTGAGATAAACAATAAAACATAAACTAGAGGAAAACTAACCGAAGTGGAGAAATGAGCAAGAAAAGTGCTAATATTATATATGAAATACACCTATAAATCATGCTCATTTGGACACTTATCACACCCCCACACTTATCTTTTTGCTTGTCCTCAAGCAAAATCACGTACCCAAGTAAGTAGGGAATGCTCAATACTAACAAATATTATTATGAAGGGTAGGATAAATATGATCTTTTAAACTTATTGAGGAGTGTGAAAAATTAACTGCTGGTGGCATAGGTGTGCTCAGGGTAAAAATAAAATATAGAGTTTCGGGGTATGATCTAAGATACTTCAATGTTTCTTTTGGGTGACTCTGAGAACTTTTACCATGGCCAACTTCTCTCAAGAATGGGCATTTGAGGAGAAAACAAAAGGAAAAATAGATTTATGCATTTGTTTCACTTTTGCATAAGGGATGAGAAAATGTAGGCATTACGCCTTTGTATTTAAGAACACTCAACTCTCTTATGTTGGTTACCAATGGTGTCTCATGAGTCCCTTATTATTTTTCTTTCTTCTTTTTTTTAACAGAAAAGTACCTCTTAGCAATCCCTAAGAGAGAAGACAGAAAGAAACCCTGAGCAATAAAATCCAACCATTTGCAGATTATTTGGTCACACCGCATATAAAATGCTCCTCAAAAGTAATCAAAATTTTAAAATTTTGTACAATTTATCCTACAATTCATAATAGTATTTATTCTTAAAGAGAACAACCTACATATAAAGGGTCCACAATATTTGAATTGGACAAACGCTAGATAAGCAGAGAGATTAAGCATTTAAGCACAAAATGTCACCGAAAGGGTACACTCCCCCACACTTAATTTGAACAATGTCCTCATTGTTCACCAGAAAAACAAGGGAAGGTTTCAGAAGACCTTTTCGGTTAAGTAGACGAAACAGAGATAACACAGATCACAAATAAACATTTAAGCACATAAACGCTCCTCTGCAGTTTTTATTTAAATAAAAGCATAATTAAAGAAACTGGTACTCCCCTGATATTATTTTTGCTTGCGTTTATAGGAGTTCCCCCACACTTGAGCTTCAGCCTCAAGTAGCGTAGCTTGGTTGCGGTGTCCACATGAATTGCACCTGTATAAGACACTAGAAGCAACCATACTACAAACGGGGTTAAAAGTTAGCAAAAATAAAATTTAAAGAGAACCTGAATATTAAAAAGAAAACATAAAAGAAAATAAAATAAAAGTACATCCGGGTTGCCTCCCGGGAAGCTGCCCTTCTTTAACGTCTTTGGCTAGACGCCTGCTTTGTTATCCTGGATCAAAACAAAACGTTACCTCGGCATATAAAATAAGAAAATTAATACTCCACAAAAACCAGTATTTGAGGAGGTACTGCCGGGAACGTAGTTCTAACAGAAGACCCGGCGGTGATGCTTTTTCTTCCTCAAATTGGAGGATGTAAACATCATCCTCTTTTAGGTGAGGCTCGTAGAAAGAACGCTGTTTAATATCATCTTCAGAGAAAGTTAATTCTTTGAAGGTGATAGTGGCGTTTTGTTTGGATAAATTCGCGGGAGGTGATGGCAATTCCTTCTCTTCATTTTCAAGGATATAAATATCCTCATTTTCTGGGTAGAGCATAGAGAAGGATGGAAACTGGCGGTAGGTGACTATAGAGGGAAGAGCATAACTTACGTCCGTAGTGGGGTGTTGCTCTTGTTGAGCGATTGTCTCCAGGTAGTCTGGTTGATCTTCTAACCAGAGTTGTTCTTGCAATATGAGACAATCCTCATAATCATGAGCTCCTCCACATACGGAGCAGTATAAATACTCAGAATAACAAAACTCTTGCTCGTACACCTGTTCCATTTCCATTTTTTTTTTGTATATAAAAAAAAAAAAACTACAGAAAAATAGAAAAAATAATTAGAAACAAACATAATAATAATATATACAAAATATAAAATGAAGTAGAAATAGATTGAAGAAGTTGGAGAAGAACGAATTTGAAACGCGGCGTGTTTTTTTTTTTTCGAATCGGGTCACGTCCGCATGGACAACCGCCTGGTACTGGGGCGGACAAGAGTGCTAAGACCGCGAGTCTGTCCGCGTCCAAAACAGGCGGACACGTCTCTGTTTGTTTTTTTTTTTTTCGATTTCGATACAAAGTTACTGAAACAAAACACAGATTAGAAAACAACATATAATAATAAAAGGTATAAAAGATAATTAATATAAACAAAAATAAAATAAACAAAATATTCTAATATAACAAGTGAATAATCCGGGGCTTAGGGACTAGAATAAACTAGTCCCCGGCAACGGCGCCATTTTGCAGACGTTATAATCTGAGTGGTTAAACTGGTGTAAATTAAAGGAAAAGAAAGAAATTAAAACCCAAAAAATAAACGTCGGGCTGCAAATAAATCCCGGTCGCAGTATATAGTGAAAATGTAGGCAACCGGATGTCGAACCGTGGGACTAATATACATATAATAGTACCTAAGCGTGTCACAGGAGGAGGGATTAATTGACTTGTAATATAAAATAAAAAGAAAAGATAAAATAAACTAAGTTGACAGATAAATAAAATGGAAACTCTGGGTCAGGTTAATAAACTGCATAATTAAGCTATCTTACTGGTTTAAATTTTGGCAAGGTTCCTGTAATTATCTTAAGGACTAAGTCATAGCCTCATAAGAACTCGTTCACCTGTAATGCAAGGTTCTAATCAAGGTTCAAGCAAAAGCCTGCGAACGGCAGAGGAGTATTGAGGAATTACATTTGCAACTGAATACTAACTTATTAAATCATAACAAGTTTCCTCCAGTTTTACGCCTTAATTAACCTGTCTATTTATCACCTGGTCTGATCAAAATAGACTTAGGAAAGCAATTTAATAAACTCATGACAATTATTAAAAAGGTGCGTGATAACCTTTAAGCGTAACAAACTGTATATAAATTAAACCAGTAAAAATATAGCATAATTAATACAAACATATAATAACCATTCCCAGAGCGTATGTAAACTAGCCTAACATATTAAATAGAATAATAGAAACAAGAATGATAGAAATCATCCTTAATCACTCCGTCTCGCTCTGCTATTTTGTATACGTAGGCTAGAGGTGGATTTTGTGGAATGTAAAATAAATAAAATGGAGAAGGCGGAAGGAGAGAAATGAGATGGCGTGTGGTGAAGTGGTCGTGGATCGATTGTGGATTTGAGAGTGATTTATTGGGTGAAGCTCGTGGGTTTATATAGAAAAAGGAAGAGGCAGCAGATAAGGAACGCGTGAATGGATTGAGCTCATTGATTGCTCACTGATTGAAGCATTGATTGCAGGGGACAGGAGCTTGAAGACAGGCGTGAATTAAGGTAGGCGTCGAGACAGTGGACGAGTTGCAGAAGTCGGCGAAGGTAAGTTGCAGACGGCGCGCGAAGAAGAAAACTGTTCGCGTCTCAGATCTGGAATTTTTACACGCGTCCGCGTCTGTGTCCGCCTCGAAACAAGGCGGTTGTGTGTTGTCCGCCTCTATGTCCGCCTGGGAGTCCACCTCTATGTCCGCCTCAAAATGGGGCGGTTGTGCAGGCGGTTGTAATGCTGTTTGTAGTGCTGACCGTGACTTATTTCCTTCTACGAACTTCGACCGGCTCTAGATTCTTCGTTTGGACTCCGTTTTCTGAGCCGTTTGCGCCTATGCGTTCGTCTCTTCGTCTACTTTACTCTCAGCTTGGTTTTCCTCATGTTCAACCAATAATTTTGTGAGATAACAATAAAACATAAACTAGAGGAAAACTAACCGAAGTGGAGAAATGAGCAAGAAAAGTGCTAATATTATATATGAAATACACCTATAAATCATGCTCATTTGGACACTTATCACCAACACCGATGATTTTTCCTTTCTTGTTATCGCCAAAGGAGATGGTTCCATGGCTCCCTGGTTCGAGTGAGAAGAACTTCTTTTTGTCTCATGTCATGTGTTTAGAGCACCCACTGTCGATGTACCTGCAAGGGTCCATTCTCACTCGATTCTGCACTTAACACATTAGTGGTGTGGGGTTAGGGTCCATAGAAAGGTTGGACCCATTTCCACCATTTAATGTTCTAAGATCATTTTTTACTACCCATTTTAGTCCTAGTTTCTTGAGTTGCCAATGCCTCATAAAAACATGTTTTATAGCAATTGGATTCATGATGACCAGGTTATCTGCATAGGCTGTAGAAATCTCTACAACTGGTCTCTAACCGGTATCCGACCTGTCTTTTGCTTCTCCTCTTGGGTGTCTTAGAAACAACATCTATCTTAGAATATTTTACTTTGATGGTAGCTAGTTCCTTTTATTTAGTGTTAAGAGCAACAATCAATCCATCGATTTCAGGTTATTTTTCATGCTTCAATTTTTCATGAGTGGAGAGAATTTCACTATAATCACTTTGTAATTTCATGAGTGCCCTCATGAGATTGTCTACCTTGCTTTTATCTGAGGTTTTTCTCAATTTTTCATTTTCTTCTAAAAGTTCATCGTTTTTAGTTTCTAATGCCTCTAGGTAATCAACTAATGTAAGAGAAAACTTTCTAAGTCCTAGAAGTTCAGCCTTTTGAATTCTCCTTCTAAGTTTAGAATAGTTTACCTTATGTTGTTCTTCTTGTTCTTCTTATTCTGAGACATCATTGTCTTGTGCCATCAAGCACACTTCTTCAAGGCATAGGTGAGCCTTCTCATCTTCTGAGATGTCACTGTCTGAGGTTAGATTGTCATCACTTCGTTCAGAATCTCCCCATGCGGCAACAAAGGCTTCCTTCTTTGGTCCTTTGTTGACTGACCGTCGGATAGGCCTCTTGACCCTGTCGTTGTCCTCTCGGGATTGTTGAGGAAAGCCTTTGATATGATGTCAGCGTTTTCAACACCCGAAACACTTGTCATTGTTTTTCTTTTGATCATCCGACTCCTTGGACTCCTTGCCTTTCCTCATTTTATTTCTTATGAACTTTCAAACGTACCTCTTAGCATAGAGGACTATTTCATCATTGTCATCTCTTGACTCGGATCATTCATTTTCAGCTACTTGAAGGGCTATGCCTTTCCCTCTATCTCTAGATGAGCTTTCTGAATTCCTGTGTTGTAGTTTTAACTCGAAAGCCAGTAGAGATCCTAACATGTCAGCTAGAGACATCTTGGAGAGATTATGCACTTCTTGCATTGCATTGACTTTGCTGTCAAATAAGGCAGGAAGAGATCTAAGGAACTTCCGAATTTGATCCTCGTTAGAGATACTTCTTCCAAGTACCAACATTTCGTTGATCAGCTTAGTGAACCTTGTATGCATTTCAGAAACGCTCTCCTTTTCTTCCTTCTTAAATAGCTCCCAATGAGTGAGTAGTAACTCAATGCGAGTCTTTTTGATCTCATCATTCCCTTCATAAGTAACCTCAAAAGTTTTCCAAATCTCTTAGGCTGTTTTAGCTGAAGCAATCTTGGAGTATTGCTCAGGTAGTAGAGCACAGTGAAGTATTCTTACAGCCCGAGCATTGAATATCAGCTTCTTGATTTGATCATCCATCATGTTGTCGATAGATATGTCTTGTCCTTGAGTATTCTGAAAGGTGTACTCTCCATATGTTATCACCCTCCACATTCTTGGATCGTCAGACTTGATATGAAATTCCATCTTATTCTTCCAGTGAGTGTAGTTGTCTCCATTGAAGAGTGGTGGTCGATTTGGTGCAGAACCTTCTTCTGCTGCTAGAATGCTTGCATGAGACATCTTGATCGCCTACCAAAGAAGTTAGCTTTCTAGAAGAGACCCGCTCTGATACCAATTGAAACCAGCAAGCGCTCCTGATGCGTCCCTGACGTGTCGTGGACGTATCGTGGACTCTAATAAAACTTGATAGTTTAGGAAGGGACGAGAGATAAACTTAAACTGGAAAACACATTTCGATTGAGAATTTACACACACGAAATTCACTCAACCACCCTTTCCCCACACACGGACTCCAGGGATAGTTTCAACTTTACCCCTAAAGTCGTCAACCCTCTCCTGACTATCAGCCTACGGTTCCCTGACCATTCCCCGACCTAGTCGTTCTATCAAATACCCAATGTATTGATACTCTAACTCAGTCCTATCTAGCTCACCAACTCTCTAGCACTTACACACACTCCTAAGTCTGATCCACACTTGCCCAGATTATCTCTATCTTTTTCTCTCATACAGGCTTACTTACATATGGAATAAATGCAAGTATATATACACGGTTGTTAGGATGTAACTACCATCCTATTAATCCCTAGACTTCTAGGAGTCGACTGCAACTTCGATTATTCACATAACAGCTGGACTAGACTTGTAGAGACTCATCAACTTGATCTGTCTTATGGTTGGTCAAGTTGGCGGTAGCCCTCTTGATAGGTCGATCACCACTTGTGTGCCCCACTTGCCTGATTCTGTCTGGTTCATTAAATGCTCATAAATTCCCTCTTCTGAATTCATTATGGCTATGTAATGATGTTCATTTATAGCTTTGTTATCTTGAGCGTTAATGAACATCTCCTTTTGTCGTGAGCTTGTCGTGACCAAGTTGCCTAAGTGGATGTATGTGCTTTATCTGAATGTGTCGATCCCTTGCAGTCTTCTGTCTTTGATTTTCATCTTTAAGCATGAGAGACATCTTCATGCGGTGTCTGACTAGTTGTCTGTGCTAGAAGTTCTACGGAGCTCTCGCAGACAGGTGCCTGGCTGGTTGGGCACATGTCGTGGATTGAGCGCGCTTGTAACCTTGCGTGCTAAGCCACTTATTCACCTGTCTATTTGAATCTTGACAAACGCATTAGATAGACAATACAAGGTTTGCAATCATCAAAACTAAAGGATTTTGTCTTAACATGGTCCCATGCTCACTCCAAGTAGAAGTGGTAAGAGGTACATTTTGGTCATAGTTAATGATTATTCTAGATGGACTTGGGTTATATTTATGTCTGCTAAGGAGGAAATCTTCACTGAGTTTGCCAAACATCATAAAGTTATGATCAACAAATTCTCATTTACATTGAAAACCCTGAGAACTGACCAGGGAACTAAATTTTGCAACAAGTCTTTTGATGAGTTTTACAGGGATAAAGAAGTCGATCATCAAGTCTCATCCGCAAGAACTCCTGAGCAAAACGGAGTCATTGAACGTAAAAATAGGACCTTGGTCGAAATGGCTCGTAGCATGCTTATTGATAGTCAACTGGCTCCGTTCTATTGGGCTGAGGTAGTCAATACAGCCTTGATCCACCCTTTTCTTCACAAGACTTCCTATGAGCTCCTACGACAATGCAAACCAAATCTTATACACCTCAGACGCTTTGGTTGTCGATGTTATATCCATAACAATCGTAAGGACAACTTGGGTAAGTTTTCATCCAAGAGTGATGAAAGTATATTTCTTGGATACTCTTCTAAAAGCAAAGCTGATCGCGTTATTGATTTGAGAACTTAATGCTTAGAAGAAAGCCCTCATGTCAAGTTCGATGAGTTCAACAATGTTGGCTCATCTTCTGATCAACTTGACTTTGCTCCTGATGATTTTCTTACTGACCCACATTTCATCACTGTCACAATAAGCAGACTTCAGGACACTCAATCCATTCACACTGAAAATACCCCAGGAAAGGAAAGCCATACCTTAGATGACACTAACACTCACCATATCTCTGACCCACTCCACCCTCAGGAATTGGGCTTTGATTCCACTGAACACGACACATCCTCTACTACTCCACATCAAAAAATTTCAGCAAGCATCGGCATATCCTCCCGAAAACATTCTATCTGATCCTAATTCAGGTGTTTAAACTCGTCCTCAAGCCATGCAAATCCTATGGGCCTTTGGTGTCTTTCTTTCAAGTACTGAGCCAAAAAATGTCAAAGAGGTATTGCTTGATAGTGACTAGATCACTGCTATGTAGGAGGAACTTAATTCCCTTCAGTGACATGTTATCTGGGAATTGGTCCCTCGACCCACGCATCAACAAACTATTGGTACTCGCTGGGTTTTTCATAATAAGCTTGATGATGCAAGACAGGTTTACAGGAATAAAGCTCATTTGGTAGTACATGGTTTTAATCAAGAATAAGGGATTGACTATGATGAAACCTTCGCACCAATAGCCCGTCTTGAAGCAATCCGCATGCTCATTGTGTTTGCCGCATTAAAAGGTTTTACATTATAACAAATGGACGTCAAGACAACCTTTCTTCATGGCTATATTGATAGAGAAGTCTATGTCGAGCAACCCCCAGGGTTCACAGACTCTGTCCATCCCGAATACATTTATCAACTGTGTAAAGCCCTTTACGGACTCAAACAAGCTCCGTGTGCCTGGTATGAAAGACTTTCTTTATATCTCTTGCAAAATGGTTTCTCTAGAGGTAACGTAGACAAAACATTATTCATACTTCATTCATCGCATGACTTACTATTAGTGCAAGTTTATGTTGATGATATTATTTATGGGTCTACAAGTAACACCCTCTGTGAACATTTTGCTAACCTTATGAAAAAAGAGTTTTCTATGAATGAGTTAGGCGAACTTCAGTTCTTCCTAGGACTTCAAATTCAACAGGAGAAAGACGGGATCAAGATCCACCAACAGAAGTACATCAAGGAACTCCTTGGAAAGTATAACATTTCAAATGTCAAGAGCATGTCCACTCCTAGCTACACAACTACCAAACTTCATCTTGATGACCACAACGTCGGTGTCAATGCAACAGAGTACAAAGGAATGATACGGTCTCTCCTTTACCTGACTGCCAGTCGTCCGGATATCCTTCACGCAGTCTGTCTTTGTGTCCGCTTTCAAGCAACACCAAAACAGTCTCATCTCAAGGCAGTCAAACGCATCTATCGATACCTCAAAGGTACAAGTACACTTTATCTATGGTATCCTTGTTCCCCTACTTTTCATTTATCTAGTATTAGTGACTCTGATTGGGCCGGTTCACTCCAAGATTGAAAGATTACTTCAGGTAATGCACAATTTCTTGGTCTTTGCTTAGTTTCATGGTCCTCTAAAAAGCAAAACTCTGTTGCACTTTCCAGAGCTAAGCAGAGTATGTCTCTGCTGCAGCATGTTGCTCTCAACTCCTTTGGAAGAAACAACAATTGCAAGACTACCACATTACCTAAGATCAAATCCCAATATTTTGTGATAATAAAAGCACAACAAAAATCTCCGAGAACCAAGTCCAATATTCAAGAACCAAACACATTGAAATTCACTTCCATTTCTTGAAGGACTGTGTTGAGAAAAAGCTAATCTAACTTGACTTTGGCCCCACAGAAGATCAACTTGCAGATATCTTTACTAAACCACTTCCTACAGCAAGGTTTGAAGCACTTCGATCTCTAATTGGACTGACTCCGTCCACCTAGACGGTTGTATCTCCTTTCTCCTGGCGCAATTGTCGGAAGGTAATCCTTTGGTTGCATTGAGTCGGTCCATATCTATGCATAAATATGTAAACGGTGTTTGCTTGCATCTCTCTATGTTTTTATCTCTACACACACGTCAGCAATCCAAAACATACCCCGAAATCCCAGCCCTCGATTATTTGTGTGCCTCATAATACCACTGACACACGAAAGCCTCTGCATATTCTGAAAACCCCCGCAGCCAATAACTAGCCTACCCATTCCCCATCTTTACCCACCTCTTTCCCACTCACCTACACCAAATCCTTTCCCATGGCTGACATCGACGTCAATGGAATCAAAATCCCGGCCTAAATCTTCAATGATCTGATGCATCTCCACGCATTCCTTCAATCCATGGCCACCGCTCAACCTCCTACTACCACCACCAAAACACCATCTCCTCCCAAAGCCACAACACCCCCTCAACCCACACTCACTTCTTCCCTACACGCCACACCACCATCCGCAGCCCCAACGGAGGTTTTAGAAACCGATGTTGAAGAAATCACCCCTTTCCAAACCATTCCCCTTCTAGCCAAGTCAAGATCTCCATTGCCACCACAACCAGCATCAAACCCCACCTTCCCTGAGCAAGAACCAGCTTCACCATCAAAACCCACTTCCCTAGCCAATCACTCCCCCGAAAAATTAGTAACCCCCACCCCACCCCACCAGCATCCCCTAAACCATAAACCCGGAAAAAAAGACTACAGTTTCCCACCCTACTACCAAACGCATCCTTCGATCTCGCCACAAAGCTCCTCTTGCATTGTCACCCACAATCTCCTCTGTGACTGGTGAGTCCTCCCCCGTCCGAGAAACACATACAGCTACAGCGCACGAGTCATGACACTTTGAGAGGCGCAACATCCACCTGCTGACACAAGCCTCCTACAAAGCCTTCACGGCGCACTACCAAGATCGATCCATTCACTCAACATTACATGCTTTCGGACCCCGCTACTGATCGTAATCTGGTAAAGGGTAAATACTTGGATTTTTCTTGGGCTCTCTCTTGTCATCTAGGAGACTTAGTGAAAATGCTAGAAGTTCAGAACTGGACCCATCTTTTTTCTGAAGTCTCTGAATGGTTTTTTGCAAGAATCTCTTGATTGCTATCATAATTTAGTCATCCGCAATGGGCCAGCTCAGTCGTTTGTCAACTCTACTACTATTTTCTTTGATCTCCCTAAACTGTCTAAGGTTCTTGAAGTCCCGTATACTGGTTTGCAATTTTATGACAAAGGAGTCCTTCCTAGCATTCCTGGAGTCCTTCCCACACAAATTTATAGATTTTTTTCTTCAAAAAGAAAAGTGGGTTCTCCGATTCCTAGGGGAGATCGCTTTGTCCTTCACCAACTCCTTCATATCTTAGTCATCAAAAACATTGTCCCCCGTAAAGAAGGAAACCAAATGGCTAATTCTCTTGACTTGTCCATTATGTATTGCATCCTCCACTGACATCCTATAGACTTGGCCCTTTTACTGCTTAATCATATGGCCCACCATGTCGATACTTCAAGGCACTCCCTCGGATACATATTCTGGCTTCCTAGGGTTTTTAAACACTTTCAGGTCCCACTGGAGAAATCGACACCAGAGTCTGTCGAGGAGGTCGACACAATCAATATGAAGTATCTGAAAAGACTCACCTCCATTGATAGGACTCAGTTGCTGCCTCCTCCGCCTCCCGTAGTCGTGCCACAGATCACATCCGCAATAGAGACGGTCAATCACAACAGACTCCATCCACTCTTGGAGAAAATTGGCCGACTACTCTCTCAGGCAGGCGAGCTGGCTCAATGCAATTTGAAGATGATGGAGAGACTCACTAGCGTGGAGATGGTTGTGTCTACGATGCAGGATGCACTACTGAACCTAGCCTCTACCATAAAACCTCTCCCTGAAGCTTAGACATGACTTGTGTGCGTGTGTGTGGTGATAGAACTTAGGCTGGTTGTAAGTTCTAAACACTATTTTTTGGTTTGTTTAAAGATACTGAATTGACTCTCTGTGACTGAAAGGCTTCCCTCTAAAGAAAGCAAAAGGGGGAAGCGGTGAATCCCGTCTGGTGTACGGGCAACTCTGACTATGTTTTTGGACTGCTTTAATTTCTTGCTGCTGGTTTATGTGGTGTTTTTACCTGAGTTCTTTTGAGTTCCTATAGAACCACCCTTGACTCCCTTGGATGTGATCCTCAGAAGTTGGGATGATCATGAGTTATGAGTTACTAGATCTATTTATAGTGCTGGATCTAAACCATTCACTTATCTCACCGTTAACCTTGTAACAACCGCTACATAATGGCTCACAAGTTACGATGGTTACAACCTAATTAACATAATTCATCAACACCTAGAAACAACTAATGTAACAACCCTACTAACTCGGCTCCTAATCGTCATATAATTGTCGGAATTAAACATTTAAATCGCAGTGGTCATAACAGACTACCGTACTAATGGTGTTACCATAATCACTCGCCCATACGAGTGATAACGCGTAACAAGATAATCAACATACAAAACGTATTCCCGCAGTGACCACAAGAGATAGATAGCAATTTTAGTAATCCAAAAGTAATAGAACAATAGTTTGTCCTTTACATAATCCATACACGTGAGCATCTAAAAATATGTACACCTCAGTTCTGTGAACCCGAGTCCAAAATAACCGTGCAAGTAATACTGAAGTCTATACCGAAACATGCAGCTAAAACAAAAGTCACGCCCCACGTCGACACTCAGCTAATCTCCTGAAAAATAAGACGGTTGTGGTATGGAATCAGATCCTGCTGAGTATGTTATCACATGCCCTATCATGCCCCCTCAAACCCCTCAATTAATTGGTCGAGAGCATGGGATTCATTTACATGCAATACCGTTTTAACAATTAATCTGTAAAACAATTAACAGTAATAACCATACAATAAACAACCATCACATGTGTTTCATACAACACATAATCACATAGTATAACCAATGAACAACAAGGAGAAACAACAAGGATTATAAACAAGTATAAATTCCCGTCTTGGCATACCAGCCCAATAACGTTTGCCTAAGGTACGAGCTAACATAGCTGTTCGTGATTGTTCAGTTATACCTAATGACAACGTCTCGTTAAACGACGTGTCTCTAAGTTACCCATATATTATGGCGGGTCACCCATGGCAGTAGCCACTCCAGCGGAAAAGTCTCCGACCAGCGAACCGTTCTAGTTCACGGGAAATTCTTTTAATACTTACGGACCCGTACGCGGACATCCTAGTATCGTTTTTATGATCACAGCGCGCACCAAGAGCCACATCCTCCTGGATTTGTTCATCTATACCATCGCATCACATTACCAATTTTTCTAACACAGCAGACTAAGGTCATTAGTCCAATCCTAAGTATATCAACTCGGGATCCAGTGTGAGATACGAGAGCGGCGTTGGAAAAGGCCAATGCTCCGTAGTTAAGTCTCGGATAATATATATATCTTATTATCCTAATGCTACAACCTTTTTCTTACGTTCCTTATATTACACATATGAGATAGCATCATAGCCGCTAGTTCGTTTTATATATAGATTCACATATATGAACCAATACTGTTATCGCAAAAGCAGTAAATACAAAGCAGCTTAAATATACAGTTCATGCATATTTATTCACATATTCAGACATTCAATCTTATGACAGAATTCACAGAAGTCTGAACTGAGGAAGCCCTCAGAGACAATCAAGGACACGTAACAACATACCGTGCACCGTGAATATAGAACCATGGAGTATGAATCAAGCTAATCCGATGCTCCTCAGAACGTCTCTTACATTCTAATAATACGTATAACACTACAGATTTGCATCTCGTATGTCAACATTACTCTACGGTACCCCGTACCGTCGCTAATCCCTCCCGGTTCATTCCCCGTTGTTTAACAACCAACGTCCCTCGGGTTTCGGGTTAACTCGGGATTAATTTTGTGTAAACGTTATATTACATGCATGGTTACGTCATTGTATATTAATATACTTAACTTATACGTTTATTATCGCATGTACTTTAATATACATTTGTATATGATATAGTTTGTCACTATATTGAATGTATAATCTTGATCATATATTATACATCCTACCTTAGTATTTATTTTTCTAAGGTTAGTTTATCCAAATGAAAAATGTTGTATAACTCATATTTAAAATACTTTGAATTATACAAATCCTTATTATTTCATGTACACACTTAACATTAGAATTTCCTTAACTAATGTTTATAATTCTTTTCTCTTTATCTTATATCATTTTACTTCTGATATTATATGGTTATTGAAGCATATCATATTTCTCACTCCATAACATATATTTATTTACATATATGTATTATGCGACCATATATTTTATAGTTAGTCTTTATAATATATATTCATTCTTCCTTAATGAATATTTCTTATATTATAAATGTTACAACCCTTATAACATTATAAACCATATTATAAATTTCCGTTTCAAAATACTTATATTATCGAACAACCCCTTTTATTTCTTTTTATTTACAAAACCACCACATTATTTATTTAATGTCACATTATAGTTGTAAACTATATTCCATAACTTTATATCAGTTTATCATTTATAACCTATAGTTATAATATGATATGAAAATACCAAGCAGACCCTATGCTATCGGTTTTTATTTATTTTCACCCAAGACTTTCAGAAATTACAAAGTAACCCCAAATATTATTATATTGTTACAGTTATAACATATACCTTATATTATAACATTTAAACCTTAATATCAATATAACCTATAGTCATAATGTTCCAAAATAGCCGAACAGACCCTAGGGTCTGTTCTAATTTAATTTCCACCTCTTAACTTTCTATATTTACCAAATGACCCCATTTTATAACATATAGTTTCTAATGTCATTAAAACAATATATTATACACATATCTTCCAAAAACCTCTTTATTTTTCCAAAAATTACCAAACTTAACCAAAAGGTTATAAATATCATTCCTAACCCTTATAATTTCGGTTATTACAATCTCACCTCATTTACTACCCCAAATGTAACAATTTCATAAATACAATATATTATACGTACATATTTAATTCATTCTAACTCCAAATTTAGCCAAATAAATTCCTAAAAATTTCTAATAAATCAAGGTCTGTTTCTAAACTCTATTTGTACCCATTATTTCTTGGAAATCACCAATCCACCCCAACTATTATATATCTTTTATAATTTAATACCTAACTTAATATAACTAGTATTTAATTCAATAAATTCCAAACTTGGTCAAAGTCTCCTGTATAGTCAACATTGACTTCTAAATTCAGTTTGAAGCCTAATCTCTCGGTAATTACCATATACACCCCATATTTTCCTATATTTACAATTTTGACACAAAACTTTATAAAATGTTATAATTTATATTTCAATTCGTTTTAAACCCCACATTTCACTTAATACCACCCACAACTTCATATTTTCCAGTAATTACCGGTTTGACCCCAAAATTAATGCTAAATGCATAAATTAAATCAAATAAGCTTTTAAACTTAAATAAAATGGCCTAATGACATGGCCATATTACAACTTTGCTTTATAACATAAAATTATGCATAAATAGCTTAGAAAAATTATATAAACTCTCTGCCTACAACCATTTTCTCCATAATTACCAATTCTTCCACATAATGTCTTAATTTGACCATTATGTTAATTAAATCACTTAAATGACTAGCTTATGTTAACTAAGTCATTTCTGGTCACACTTAGGTTATAATTGAACCTAATAAATTGTCCACTCTCGGCACACATGATGTATATACTTAGAAAACATGTTAACATAAGATTAAGGCATATATACCTTGAATTAAGGTGTCTAAATGCTCTAATCAGCCACGGCAGCTTCGAGGAAAACTGTACAGCACTTTAACATGTTTTTATACAGCAAAATATGATTTGATTACACTACAAGCATGAGCTAATCATAAGGAGTATTTTAATACATGATTTAAGGTAAATTTTACCTTTAAATGGTAAGGAACAAACAAGGTCTCCTCGGCCTGTTTTTAAAACATCAAAGGGTGTCAAAATCACCACAAAATCATGGGGATTCACTAGATGACAGCAAGGTAACAAGGTATTAGGGTTTACCTAGGCAAAATGCCTTAAAAATGGATTTTGCCCTTGAAACTGGTCACCCTTGATCAAGAAGGTTTACACACTGAAACAATATGATAAGGAGGAGATACAGAGTGTATAAACTCATGGAAATCAGCCAAAGAAAACCGGATGGAGTTATGAAAGTCTTAAGGTATATTTTTTCCTTAAAATGGAATTTTTGACCACCTTGGTCCTTGTTGTAGTTTCATCCGAGAATAACCACAAAATCAAGGTTGAACACACTGAGATTGAACCATGGAAAGTGATAGATAGTTAGCTCCATGTGTAGGTAATGAATAGATGAAGAAAACGAGCTAATTTATGCCTTAAACCATTACCTTAGGTGGACTGAGTTGGATTTCTACCTTTATAACTCAAGAACAAGCTTGAGAGGTTCAGAATGAGTAAGGAGCTTGGCTGGAACAGGACAAGAGGAAAGAAAAGGATGAATTTGTGTTTTAACGAAAGAAAAGTCATTAATGGAATAGTAAAATGATGATTCACCAAATTGGCTTGATATTTTGCTTAAGGCTTGATGTGATGTCCTCCTACCTTAATTATGCCGCTTTCCTTTATTTAAAGATGGGTCAAGTCTTGACCTTTGACTTGGCTTAGTCAACATTACTTAAAATGCACTATTTCGGTTACTAATCACAAATGAGTACCATCTTTGTGATTTTTTTGAAATTCTTTGAATTAGACATTCTAATGTGGTAAAGTATAGTACATTTGTATAACAAGATGTAATCCAGCCCCTAACACCACTCAAAACCCACTTAGAAAGTCAATTTTCTCAAAAACGTGCTTTAAGGAGTTTTAAAGCACATTTTGTGTTTAAGCATGTTTTTGAGCTTGGTTTTCTTTAAGAATGGTTTTATTGTGTTCATTGCTTAATTATAATACTAAGGGATCTACTTTGGATCCTAATTGAGGTCATCAATCTCTATGGTTTCTTCAAGCACATTTTTGGCTTTACCGATCTTAAGGCATGGTTTTGGCTTGTTGAGATCTTAGATTGTTCCCCAATGGTATTAAGATGATTATTAGTCTTCTTAGATCATTAATAGATCATTTAATTAAGTTTTAGAAGTTAGGGGTATTTCAACTAACACTTGGATATCTAGAAAACTAGAAATCTAAACTTCTTCTTTCAAGGAGATCTCCTCATAATGATAGAAAACCACATGCTTCAGACACCATTAATTTGCACCGTATAAATGCTCCCACTAATGCATCTTCAACTTCCGTGAAACTCTTCATGAATACGACATTAATTAGAAGAAATCAATTAACTCGACAAAAGCAACTCAACGACATTAATTCTAACATACAGTCATGCAGTGTTCTTATTAGTTGGTTGGTAGCCTTGTTGTGCATTTAGGTGTACAACTGCGGTAACATTCCGCAGAAGTTAAAGATTATTTCCGCTGCTAACAAGAGAATAACTAACCTGTTAAGGGTTAATGATGTTATTAAAGGATTAGGAACATGAGATGTTATAGTTAAACCCATTTTTGTTGGTATGATCTTTCACGTTTTTCCACTTTCCAAAGCTCCCTCATATATCTATTTTTCACAAGCAAAAAGCCCTTTCTTCAAACCAACAAACGTGTACTTAGGACGTGTTGGTTCATTGGACTGTAACAAAAAAAAATATGGTTATAATGCTGTAAGATAAACAAAGAACAACCTGTCACTCAACCAGATCAACATTTATATTGCACATGCAGACTTAAAGAGAAGCACGATTTGGTTTCAGTGTTACAAAATTATTGTAGAATAGCAAAATAATACAAGATAAAAGCTGACTGACTTAGGTTTCTTTTCAGCCATTATTTAAATGTCAAGAGACCATTAACCAAACCTCTAAAATAGTTTAGGGCACATAATATAAAAAAAAAAAACATAATCTGGCATTATACATCATTAATTAAACGAGATGCCAGAGCCTTCAAACTTCTGAGAAGTGATGAGATCTAATCGTTCCTTCATTTGAGGCGACAAATAATTCTTCCAATCCCCAGTTTTCCCCTTCCTAAACATGACGTTATTGTCCAGTGGGGCTCCTTTCTTCAATGAAAGTTGACGTTTGCCTGATTTATTAACCTCAAGGGAGCTCAAGTTCTCGAAACTGCACAAGGTTACTACCTTCTCCACTTCACCGGTTTGCTCTTCCTTCAAAGAGAAAGGGCATCCCATGAACTCAGCTATCTTCTTGACATATGATGAGGTGTTACTTTTCAGATCTTCATATTTTAAACATCACTTTTTCTGGATACTCTATGCTTTCTTTCCAATAAGTCAGGACATGATCCCAGTAAGACCCATAAATGATCTTACCCTGACAAAAGAACTCGAACATATCCTCCAAAGAGATTGGGTCAAGCATCTTCCAACGAAAATGCCAAAATGAGACTAGCACATCCTTAGGATCACGACAAATGTAAATTATCTTACAGTTGCTCTTGCTACCCACCACCATCAGTGAAGTGGGCAGTGAGGTATAAGGAATGTGAGTTGCTAAAAGACGATGAAGTTGATGTTCCCCAAATCTAGGATACTCGAGGTTGACCTGAACAAGCTTGGTATCTTGCTCAATGAAGGGGACACAATCATGAGAAGACATGGTGAGCAAAGGATTTTTGTTAGAGTTTTCGTTGGCAGTGACACAAGTATTACAATCATACTGGTTCCTAGTAGCAATAGCGAATGCCAATGACTTGAGCCAGGTAGTTCCAGATTTTGGAAAGCTAGAAAGTAGGGCATCCACAATGGTGTGGATTCCACCTATAATGTTAAAAGAGAAAAAAAAAATGATGAGGTGGATGAGAGAGGATGTGAGAGGGGTTCTTAACTACTACTCATTTTTTAGAGAACCTAGGTAAGTAAGAGAGAATTGTGAGAGAAGATAATAAAATAATATTTGTTGGTGGGAAATCCACTTACACCATTGTGGATGCCCTAAGATATCTCCTGGCTCAGCCCTGAAATGCTCTTGAACTGATTTGACAGTTTGCAGAAGATTTGGGACATACCAGAATCCTTGATGCTGGGAAAATAAATCTTCACTGGGCGAGTAGTTGTGGTGAGCATCATCAGTATGACCTCCTTTTTCATTAATCGATACAGCAGCAGCATTTGATAATGACGAAGAGTCCAGCTTGGATTCGTCCTTATTGCACGAGCTTCCAGATTCCATTATAGCATAAATGAAGTGAAAAGAGAAGTAGCGGTAGTAGTAGTATCACATAGAAGAGCCTTGTGGCTGTTATATATATATGAGAGATTCATCACCTCGAATTCCGTCCCCGCACACATAATTTATTCAGACACTTTCCCACTATTGTCGATGGCAGGTGCAACCACTACACTAATATTTGGCACCTTGCCACACGCGCTGGCGGTTACGTAGTCTGATCTTGGGTCCTTATAGGAGTTGTTTGGATGGCTTGTCCTTTTTGGATTTTGGTTTGTATTTGGTTGTTTTGTCCGAGGTTTTGGCTGATACAAGCTTGTCTGGTTTGGAACCAATTTTCGGGCTTTAGGTC
This sequence comes from Limonium bicolor, assembly GCA_023374045.1. Taxonomy (NCBI): domain Eukaryota; kingdom Viridiplantae; phylum Streptophyta; class Magnoliopsida; order Caryophyllales; family Plumbaginaceae; genus Limonium; species Limonium bicolor. The sequence continues at coordinate 161,779,378 of CM041782.1, forward strand.
TATATCTGGATGTGGCGGGTACTCTTTTTCCTTCATATGTTTTTTTCCCACTGGGTTTTACTTATGAAGGTTTTAATGAGACTCATTAGTCCATCCACCTGGTTCTCGAGACATTTTTTACCTTAAGAATATGGCTTTATTGCCCAAATTATAAAAAAAACTAATATTTTCATCAATATTTTAAAATGTGTATGATTACTTATAGATTTTCCTAAAGTTGATAAATGTTTTTCATTAATAGGTTAAAATATATCCATGATAGTTGATAAATGTTTCAATTTGTGGGTTAAAATGTATACATGAAACTTTAATGGACACCTGTCCTCTTCACCTTTGAGAGATTCACCTCATTGTTTTATGGCATGTATGTGGTATGTCCTGAGTTGATATTTTTGACAAAAATACTAAACAACCACACTGCCAAACAACAGCTTCCAAAACAGCCACAAATATACCATTACAAAACAACCACAAAACAATCAGCAGTTTATGCTGCAAAGACAATGAATACCGTAAATTTGTAAAATTACTGTAATGAAGAGAATGAATATCATGCATATTATTGTTTTCAAGTTAGGGTAGTGAAATTCTAACGATAGATATTAATAAATTAACTAATTTTTGAAAAAAATCACTTATTATTTGTTTTTATAAAAATGTCATTGAGTAGTAGTTTTTACAAATTTTTTACCAACACCACAGTGTAATGGTAGTATTTCATTTTATTAAAAATAAGGTACAAATGCCTGAATGTTTTTATATGTACATATAGTAATATATAGGCCATATTTTTTAACAACTAAATTGTTTATTTTTTTGTATGATGTAAACATTAATAAAGTTCATTAATTAGTTATTATATTTTTCTTTTGTTCAAATGTGAACAAGTAGAATTTGGTGTGTTAAAACCATGTATAGTTGTAATTGTTGTTATCCAGTGATAGAATTATGGTTGATAATAGTGAAATTATTGTTATAGACCTTAATAAAATGTTAACAAAAATTGATTGCAATAAAAATTTGTTGTCTTCCTAGTTAATAAATCATGTATATATTAATTTGTATATTTGTAAGTTGTTTCTTTATTCACAACTTAACAATAACATGTTTTAAAATGTAATATAAAATTTGAAATCGTATCACAGAAATTGGTAACACACTACACGTAACTAACTTAACTAAGTTATTTAAAAATGTCGAATGAAACAACCACACAGCCAAACAGCCGTTTTCAAAATAGCCACATATATACCAGCACAAAACAACCAGCAAAATACTGCAAAACAACCAGTCAAAACAACCAGACTAAAACAGCTACAAAACAACCGCAAAAAAGCCATGCTGAACATAGCCATTATTTATTCAAACATGTTCCCACTATCGTCAATGGCCGGTGGATCAACTACCACACTAATTCTTCCATCAATATTATAAAATGTGTATGATTATTTATAGATTTTCCAATAGTAGTTTAAAATGTATACAAGATAGATGATAAATATTTCCATTAATAGGTTAAGATATATCCATGATAGTTGATAAATGTTTCTATTAGTGAGTTAAAATGTATACATGAAAGTTATAAATAATGTTTCCATCAGTCGGTTAAATTATATCCATGATAGTTGATAAATATTTCCATCATTGGCTTAAAATGTACACATGATACTAGATAAATGTTTCCATCACTAAATAATAACCATGATAGTTAATAAATATTTCCATCACTGGGTTGAAATGTATGATAAATACTTCAATCACCAGGTTAAAATATATTCAGGACAGTTGTTAAATGTTTCCATTCGTGGGTTAAAATGTATACATGATAAACGTATCCATCACAAGGTTAAAATATATCCGTGATAGCTGATAAATATTTTCTTCACTACGTTAAAATGTATCCATAATAGTTGATAAATGGTTTCATTATTGCGTTAAAATGTATACATGAAAATTGATGAATGTTTTCATCACTGGATTAAAACGTATACAGGACAATTGATAAATGTTTCCATTAATAGGTTAAAATATCCATCATAGTAGAAAGATGTATCCATCATTAGGTTAAAACGTATACAAAGAAACTGATAAACTTTTCCATCAGTATGTTAAAATATATCCATGATAGTAGAAAATTGTTTCCATCACCAGGTTAAATTATATTCATGATAGCTGATAAGCCACAAACCCTAAAAACCACCTTAGGATTAAAACATCGAAAAATTATTTTAGGATTATAGCGGAGGGTTTAGAAAACCACAAACCCGAAAAAACTGTCGAGTTAGTGATGACATTATAAAGTGCATAACAAGTTTTAAAAAAGATTACCCTATAAAACACACACCTCAAAAAACCACCCTATGACAGTTAAAATGATGAAGGCTTATTTTAGGTATTGTAGTGGAGGGCTTAGGGAAACCACAAACCCTAAAAATCTATCGAGTCAGTGGCAATATTATAAAGTATAGAACAAGTTAAAAAATATTACCTTATAAACCACACACCCTAAAATCTCCCTAGGATTTTTAAAACGTCAAAGGAGACCCTAAACCCTAAACCACAAATACTAAATATTTGTCGAGTCGGTGACAACATTATAAAGTATAGAATGAGTTAAAAAGAGATCACCCTATAAACAACACACCCTCAAACCACCCTAGGAGAGTTAAAACGTCGAAGATTTATTTTAGGGTTAGTGCTTTTTGTAACACCCCAACTACAAACTGCACACTTAACCATTAATCACAGCGGAAATCACATCATAAACACTAATCAAAAGGGGCGGTGTTACACGCCATTAGCCACCCATATGGCTAAAAGGCTAATACTTACACAATGTACCGGTTTGATGGACTAGATTACCGAGCACTACACTTTACATTACAATCCGTTTCTAAACTGAAAACCAATACAATTACAATCCAACTGTACCGAGTCTATTACAATCCCTTACCGATAACAAGTTCGGTCTCACTTTACTAACAAATACACCTAACACAGCATACACTACCCATGCTCCGCCATTCCCGTCCTACTCTCGAACGAAGGGCAACTTCATTTTACCTGAAAAGTAATGGGTGGCCCCAAAGGGGCTCAACACCTTTGCTGGTATGGTAATCGTGCAGCCCGCATACTACCAGGCCACGCCAACTAATTATTGTCTGAGCATGCGGTTGATTAAATTTAAATCATGCATGAAAAACTATAAACACCCATGCTTTAAATCACACATAACCAGTCAATAGAATACAACCAAGAAGGTTAACACATCAACACTTTTTAGATCAGAATATTGTGTTCCTTGACCCTTGAGGGTTTCTACCTTAATTGAACTAAGTTCTTATTAGACAACACTTACCCATTTGATCGGGTTACTGATAAGCCGTAGACTTATCATATTTTATAAGCTAGAGTTGTAGTATTATTAGTTAAATAAGGTTAGAATACGTAGTATTTACATTAATTTATATAAAAAGTCATTTTATATGTTCAGACTAATACCTTGAGTGTTTTCCATGCAAGGAGCAAGTTCTACATCAAAAACCAAGTAGCGCCGGATGTGGAGCCGGGTTCCTTCTGCCCGGCATAAGCACGCATCAGAAAAAGGGATCAGGCTGGGTATGGTGCCGGGTGTTCTTTATCCAGCATAAGCAAACAACGCGCCTATTCACCAAAAGATATCAGTTATTTACTATTATCCAAACCCTCGATGCCGGGTATGGTGCCGGATGTAATCTATCCGGCACAAGTGACTTTTCGCGCCAAGCGGTTTCGACCGTTACTGGAAAGCAAGTGTTTAATTCTTATGCCGGATTACTCATACCCGGCATGGGACCCGACATCTGAAGATTTTCAAGTCTATAAAAGGCCGTGAGTCTGCACTTGGAGGAGAGACTTCTAGCATTATTTTTACATTCGAAATCTCTCAAAATCACGATGAACTGCTGCCAAGGAAGCGCTGCAATTCCATCCAGAGAAAGAAGACATTATCGAGTTCAAGGGAATTCTCATCAAGTTGTACTCTTGATCCTCCTTGTATCTTCTCTCAATGTTCTGGTTGGTTTGGTAGACTCTTTGGCTGCCTTGATTAGATGATTACTTTGTAAACACTCATTGGTCATTAATGGAATTCTCAAGTTTCTTAGCCCGAGTGTAACACCCCATCCAAAGCCAATCGTGGTTATCATAAAACTGAACACTTAAACGAATAAGTCGCAGCGGAGATAATAAGCACCTGGACCTTGCCACGGTCTGATCGTTTGAATATACCGGCTTTAACATTTACAATACTTAACCAAAATACTTATCCAGCTCAAAACATCACCATCCATAATACCACAACCAACCGAGTACAAGTATCTTAAACATAATCCCAAACTTACATCAGTTTAATATAAACAGTCGGGTGCACAGGCGCAACCCGAACTCAAAATAAATGTCCCACCCTAAGTCTAACCGCTTCTACTCTCGTAGTGCGTCCTCATGGGCCTCTTACCTGCAAGTGTAAAAATAGCCCCCGAGGGGGTCAGCACGAATGCTGGTACACCCTCTCATGGCCCCCAAGCTAACGGGGCTACGACGACTAATTGTCGATAGCATGGAAATTGATTACATACACAAGCATAATATGAAGTGCAATAACAATAACCACAGATGAACATATATAGTTCACAACCAATGAACGACTCAGGCGTTCCCTTAACAAGTGGGTTAGTAACCCCCTCCTTAGTCCTCATTTCCTTAATCTCAGTTCCTTACCTTATCTCAATCTTAATCTTAATCTTAATCTCAGTATACAAACCTTTCCTGGAAGGGATTGGTTGTAGCTTAATTCGAACCTAGGATTTAGGTGATCCCACCGCACCATCTTAATGCCACCTACTCTGGACGGGAGTCCAGCGTAGCTGAGCCGGCAACCGGCCCTAGGCTACAAGTCCGAAGACAAGTCCTTAAGCTGAGGGCGGATCTGATTCAGATATCGTCCCCCTTTTTCCTTAGCATGCATGACCGGAGATCGGTCCCGGGTTTCCTCACTCAAGTTCCAGTTAGTAGTCATCTTAATTACCATGTGCTAGCTAAGCCTTAACGGGCATTAACCAACAATCATCAAACTTAACTCTTATTCTTAACTCAGTAAGTACTAAACTTGGTTAGTAACTATCTCAAGTCCCGTGGGTTAGTGTAAAGATAACACAAACACAACGAGAATAAATATAACCGGTTGCATGCTTTATCTTGTTTTAGTCATAGCAAATAAACAGATAGCACACAAGCCGAGGGACACCTCGTTAGCAAGCAGGTCACAAGAAGGATTGTACCGTTCACCGTCGTTGGTTGTTTGATTATCCTTCTTCGGGGTCCCAATTCACAAACCTAAATCATTCATTCATTTTTAGGTCATTAGTTATTTGCACCTTACTTAACTCACTTAGTCTCTAAGGATTCCCATTTAATACCCTCTTAAGTCTTTGCCACTTAGCTTACAATCTTAACTTTAAACATTAAAACTTACACTTATCTTAACTTAATTACTTAAGTTCTTAGGGTCCCAATCATTACCACCCTACCAAAGGTATACCTTATTACCTATTACCATTCTTAGAATTCAAAATTTCTTTTTTTTTTTAAGTGTTAAGGGCCGTCCGACCCACCCTATGGGTCGGACCATTCCAGTAACTTTCGGGTTTGGAAAACCCTACATGTCCGACCCATGTCCGACCCAACCAACTGGGTCAGACCATTCCAGAAACTTTCCGTCTTCTAAAACCTCCCATGTCCGACCCACGTCCGACCCAACCTTCTGGGTCGGACCATTCCAGAAACTTATTTGCCCTTTGAAAATCACCCGTCCGACCCATGTCTGACCCAAGACCTCTGGGTCAGACCATTCCAGAAATTTTCCCTGGCGTTAAACAGAGGTCGTCCGACCCAAACTTGGGTCGGACCCCTTGGTCGGACGCCACTAAAACATGCCCAAACTTTGCCAAATCTTCACTAAACCTTTACTCAAGCCTCCCAATGTGTTCTAACATCATTTAGACTCTTAAACTCCTCTTGAACCATCCTCCAAACACATTAAATCATTCACCAAGATCCACCTTAATCATTATACAATTTTCCTTGTGATAATGCTAACACTTATAATGCTTTCCTCTAGGTTTCTAGGTGGTGGTTTGCAGACTGTTATTTCTGAGTGGTTTAGAACAGGTGTAATTTACATAAAAGAAAGAAATTAAAAACTCAATTTATAAACGTCGGGCTGCAAACAATTCCCGGTCGTAGTAGTATAACGAGTGTCGTATCCACAGGGAGATTGTTCAATTTACCCTAGTCTTGGTAGTTACTTAAAAACTGTAAAAAGGGGTTTAGCCGGAGGCAAGCTTGATTTGTTGTTAAATTAATACAGAAATAATAAAAACAGTAAAAAGGTGAATTAATTGATGTGAATGGAAAAATGTATCCTAGGATAGCGGGGGAATTTTCCTAAATTACTTAAACATATTTATAACCTTGTCTCAATTATTTATTGCCTATTAGAGTTAATAATTGTCAGTTACGAACTCTTAATAAAAGCCTTAATATTTTCCTGCTCAGTCCGGAGTGTAAATACTAAGATTAATTCCTTTGTGGTACCTAGACTATCTCAAAATCATATGTTGATAGTTACCAAATAAATGCAGTCGTTTGTCGCGCAAAGCATTTAAGCAATATTAGTTGAAAGGAATTAAAACAAGTTAAATGAGAGAAACAGGTGATAAATATTAATTACGTAATATTAGAAATCAAACCCCCATCCTAGGATACAAAAGAAAATTACTCAGACATTAACGGAGATAAGAAGATTACACAGATAGATTTTGACATTAATTCAGAGGAAGAACTGGTCTGCTCTCCTCTCACTGCTGTTCTTCTATTTCTTTAGTTACTGCGTGAGTGTGGACTGATGTGGTGTTACGGGAGAGAATTAAATGGAAGCGAATGAGTGTGGTGAAAATATTCTTCAGACTCCCGTCGTGCGTGCGTGGTGTGTATTATGCAGTTAAGGTGGTGGGTTTATATAGAGGTTAGGATCCGTACGAGTTTGATTGCAGATGAAGAAGAGCATTGATTGCTTCATTGATTGCTTCCTTCATTGATTGTAGGGGACAGAGCGTGTGCAGAGTAGATGGATAAGTTGCGGGCGAGTCGGGCGAGTTACAGACGACGACGGCGCGAAGAAGATACTGGTCGCGACTGATAATTAGTCACGGTCCTGTTGGTGTCCGCCTACTGGTACCGCCCAATAAGTGGCGGTAACTGCTGTGTTGTCCGCGAGCTTAAGAGGCGGTAGCCTGTATGGTGACCGCGAGGCGGTTGCCTCAGTGTTGTCCGCGAGTTAAGAGGCGGTAGCCTCTGTGTCGACCGCGAGGCGGTTGCTTGTGCCTCGTCCGCCTCCTTAACCGCCCGTTAAGAGGCGGTTGCCTCAGCGTGTCGCCTGGCGGTTTCGTGTGGACGTCCGCCACTAGGGGGCGGTTGCACGTGACTCTCGGCGTGACTCTGTTTGACCGGCTCTACATTCTTCGTTATAAGTCCGTTTTCTGAGCCGTTTGCGTCTATGCGTTTGTCTCTTAATCTACTTCACTCCCAGCTTGGTTTTCCTCATGTTAACCAATAAATTTGTGAGATAAACAATAAACATAAACTAGAGGAAAACTAACCGAAGTGGAGAAATGAGCAAGAAAAGTGCTAATATTATATACGTGAAATACACCTATAAATCATGCTCATTTGGACACTTATCACACCCCCACACTTATCTTTTTGCTTGTCCTCAAGCAAACTACGTACCCTAAGTAGGGAATGCTCAATAATAACAAATATTATTATGAAGGGTAGGATAAAGAAGTCAATAGTACATGATCTTAAACCATTTAGAGGAGTGTGATCCATCACCTACTGGTGGTATAGGTGTACTCAGGGCAAAAAATAAAATTAGAGTTTCAGGGTATGATCCGGAGTACTTCAATGCTTCTTGATTTAAGGTGACTTTGAGAACTTTTACCATGGCCAACTTCTCTCAAGAATGGGCATTGAGGAGAAAACAAAAGGAAAAATAGATTTATGAATTTGTTTCACTTTTGCATACGAGATGAGAAGATAATATGTAGGCATCAAGCCCTTTGTATTTAGAACACTCAACTCTCTTGTTGGTTACCAATGGTGTCTCACAAGTCCCTTATTTATTTTATTTTTTCCTTTTTGACAGAGAAGCACCCCTTAGCAATCCCTAAGAAAGAAGACAGAAGAACCCCTGAGTAATAAATCCAACCATTTCAGATCATTTGGTCATACCGCATAAAATGCTCCTCAAAAGTAATCAAAATTTTAAAATTTTTTGTACATTTTATACCATTTCCCACAATTCATAACAATATTTATTCCTAAAGAACAACCCACATATACAGGGTCCACAATATTGAATTTGAACAAACGCAAGATAAGCAGAGAGATTAAGCATTTAAGCACAAAATGTCACCGAAAAGGGCACACTCCCCCACACTTAATTTGAACAATGTCCTCATTGTTCACCGAAAAACAAGGGAAAGTTCAGAAGACCTTTTCGGTAAGTAGATAAAATAGAGAAACACATAGCTCACGAATATTCATTTAAGCATATAAATTCTCCTCTGCATATTTATTTAAATAAAAGCAAGTTTAGAGAAACTGGTACTCCCCTGATTTTATTTTTGCTAGCGTGTTTTGGACTTCCCCCACACTTGAGCTTCAGCCTCAAGTAGCGTAGCTTGGTTGCGGTGTAGACATGAAATTGCACCTGCATAAAACACTAGAAGCAACCATACTATAAACGGGGTTAAAAGTTAGCAAAAAAAATTTAAAGGGAACCTGAAAATTAAAAACAGCAAAAGCATATAAAAGATAAGTTCGTCCGGGTTGCCTCCCGGAAAGCTGCCCTTCTTTAACGTCTTTAGCTAGACGCTTTTTCATTAGATCCATCATGGGGGGTGGTTATGAGGAGGAGATCCAAAGCATGACTCAATGGTTTTTTTGAGAGTCCACCTGGATGCATGTTTTCTTTCTTATCCCGCTCTTCGTCCGGGATTGGTGGTGGTATCTCTGTGATAGACATGCCGTCTGGAAGGGATAAACAGAAGTGGGGATGATGATGATTGAGTATCCCTGAACTTGAGATCTTTGGATTTGCTATCTGGAGATCTTCCTGATGCAAACTCCAGCTTTTCGTTATAAGCTTGGAGGGTGATTTTCCCCTGGGCTACCCAAATGTGCACATCGGCTGTGGCAAGGAATGGTCGTCCAAGGATGAGAGGTGTAGTGGAGTTCTCTTCGATGTCTAGAATGACAAAATCGCATGGGAAGTATAAGTGCTCCACTTTAATGATAACATCCTCCACCACTCCGCTTGGGTATGTTACCGAACCATCTGCCAGTTGCAGGGTCATCTTAGTCTTTTTCATCTCTCCAATTCCAGCTTTTTGAAAGTGGAGAGGGGCATCAAATTAATGGAGGCACCCAGATCGCATAGGGAGTATGGAAATGAGGTGCTACCAATTGTGACTGGAATAGTGAAGCTGCCCGGATCATTGCATTTGATGGTAGTGGTTTTTGTAGAGTAGCTGAGCAAGCTACATTGAGAGGTACCGTACCGACTTCGGCCAATTTAGTTTTGTTGGATATGAGGTGTTTGAGGAATTTGGCATAGTTTGGCATTTTGGCAATGAGGTCTACAAACTGTATATTGACGTTTAGTTTTCAGCATTGCTAGAAACTTACCATATTCATTATCCAATTTCTGCTTCTGGAGTCGGGGGAAATGGTATAGGCGGTTCTTGTGAAGAAGGTTCTGAAGCTGGTGGAATAGTGAGGACGCTTGGAGATGTCTTTTCTGTGGAACCTCACTTTTCTTCACTATCCTCTTTGGATTCTTCTGATTGTTGCGGGATGTGAATCTCGTCGGTTTCTTACCGCTTCTCAAGGTTATCGCCTTAACCTCTCTTCTTCTTCTTCAAATTCAAGCTTCTCATTTTCATAACCGGCTACCAAGTTCTCGAGGTAGGTATTCTCAGATTGAATGCGATTTTTATAGACTTTGGCGGTGCTTTCAAGTTCAGCTACATTCCTTTTGGAAGTCTCAATTGCTACAACCCACTCTTGGAGGGAAGGGTGTAGTTCTGGAACTTTAGCTGTTTTAGCCACCTCCGTCTTTTTTTCATCGTGCTCCTTCACATAGATGCACTTGGCTTGCTCTCTTGGATTAGGTTCATTTTGGCTGGGGAGAGCCCCTGGCGGTCTTCGAGCAAGATGTTCTGCAAGTTGATTGAATTTCCTTCGATTTTCTGGTTGAAGGCTTCTTGTGCAGAAGCTGGTTCTGAGTTATGGACATGAATCCCTTCATCATCTCTTTGAGTTCTGCGTTTGGATCAGAAGAGGATGAAGATGGTTGTTGTTGTTGTTGTTGTTGTTGTTGTTGTTGGAAACCTGGAGGGGCACCTTGTGCTCTATAACCATATTAGAGTTTGGTTGGGGTCGGTTCCCCTGATAGGGTTGGAATTGTTGTTCTGCCCTCCTTGGTTTTGATCATTATTTTTCCATGAGAAATTCGGGTGATTTCTCCATGGATAGTTGTTGTTGAAGTTGTTGTTGTAGGAATTACCGGGGCGGTTTCCTATGAATTGTACTTCCTCGTACTGGCCTTTGCCTTCGCATTGATGAGTTTCATGAGGACCGGCGCATATACACATCCTTCTGTAGGTGGAGCTGGTGGTGAACTTGTAGGGGGGAAGCTATTGTCTTTACAATTTCGTTTTGTGATGTTGTTAGCTTTTCCACCATCTTTGCAAGGGACGAGATCTGAGCTGATAAATGATCTGTAGGCTCAACATGGAGTAGGCCTGCTGTGGCGTGTCCTTTGGATCGTCCACTGTCTTGTATTGCTCGTCATGGTTTCGAGAGATCCATTCCTTCTTTAGGAGATTTCATCATGAAACTTCCTCCTGCAGAGGAATTGACGAGTAGTCGGTTCCCATCATCCAGACCGTTGAAGAATGACAGGCAGAGGGATTGATCGTCAAGACCATGGTGGGAACATTCATTAGCATATCTTTGAATCTGTCCCATGCGTCGTACAACGTTTCTCCCGGCTCCTGACAGAAAGTGTTGATTTCACCGATCAATTGCCTCGTTCTACTGGTTGGGTAGTATTTGGCAAGGAATTTTTGGGCCATTTGAAGCCATGTGGTGATTGATCGGGAGGGAAGGCTTCGGTACCACCGGTTTGCTGAATCCGATAATGAGTGAGGAAAAAGTTGGAGTCGAATTCTTTCTTTGACATTGCCGGTTTGACAAAGGAATTGCAAAGTCTAGGAAGAGACTCAGATGATTTGGGGCTTCATCTGGGTTCGCTCCACTAAACTTGCCTAGATCCCGGACGGCGGTGATGTAGTGGGTTTTGAAAACCCATCGTCCGGCTTCTTCTGGTGTTAGTTCGGGGAGAACTATGGCTGATGCTCTTCCTTCGGTGTTAGGTTGGTGATAATCAGATAGGGCACGGTGTTCTGGTTGAATTGCATGGTCCATTTCATTTATAACTTCGTTATTGGCCATGGCTTGGTTTCTCAGGTTTCTTGTGCTTGAAATAAAGTACGCTCGGGTTCGGGGCTCGGACTGATTGGTGGAGAGCCTCGGTTCGAGTGTTTGGCATGCACAGAAATAACTTGTGGTTTGTCAGAAGCTGCAAAATTAGTTAGTAAATAAAATAAGAAAGACAGAAATATTGGTTAGGCTGATAAATGTTAGGGTTAGTATACTGGAAATTATAAGTTAGTAGTTAGTATACAATGGAAAGAAATGTTAGTATACAATGGAAATGAAATGTTAAGGACAATGGAAATGAAAAGTTAAGGACAATGGAACGAAATGACAGGAAATTTAAAGTTAGTAGTTAGAGACAATGGAAAGAAAGGACAATGGAACGAAATGACAATGGAACGAAATGACAATGGAACGAAATGACAATAATATTAAGATGTTAGGAGTTAGATGTCCAAAGTCCGAAGTCAAATGTCCAAGTCAGGTCAGAAGTCCGATGTCCAATTCAGATTATAAGTCCGATGTCCAAGGTTAGATTATTAACAAGATAATATTGACAGATTATTATAATAAAACAGGTGAACTACCGGAAACTAGGGAAATTGATGGAATCAATCTCCCCGGCAACGGCGCCAATTTGCAGACTGTTATTTCTGAGTGGTTTAGAACAGGTGTAATTTACATAAAAGAAAGAAATTAAAAACTCAAATTATAAACGTCGGGCTGCAAACAATTCCCGGTCGTAGTAGTATAACGAGTGTCGTATCCACAGGGAGATTGTTCAATTTACCCTAGTCTTGGTAGTTACTTAAAAACTGTAAAAAGGGGTTTAGCCGGAGGCAAGCTTGATTTGTTGTTAAATTAATACAGAAATAATAAAAACAGTAAAAGGTGAATTAATTGTGGATGGAAAAATGTATCCTAGGATAGCGGGGGAATTTCCTAAATTACTTAAACATATTTATAACCTTGTCTCAATTATTTATTGCCTATTAGAGTTAATAATTGTCAGTTACGAACTCTTAATAAAAGCCTTAATATTTTCCTGCTCAGTCCGGAGTGTAAATACTAAGATTAATTCCTTTGTGGTACCTAGACTATCTCAAAATCATATGTTGATAGTTACCAAATAAATGCAGTCGTTTGTCGCGCAAAGCATTTAGCAATATTAGTTGAAAGGAATTAAAACAAGTTAAATGAGAGAAACAGGTGATAAATATTAATTACGTAATATTAGAAATCAAACCCCCATCCTAGGATACAAAGAAAATTACTCAGACATTAACGGAGATAAGAAGATTACACAGATAGATTTTGACATTAATTCAGAGGAAGAACTGGTCTGTTCTCCTCTCACTGCTGCTCTTCTATTTCTTTGTTACTGCGTGAGTGTGGAATGATGTGGTGATACGGGAGGAAATAAATGGAAGCGAATGAGTGTGGTGAATTTCTTCAGACTCCCGTCGTGCGTGCGTGGTGTGTTATGCAGTTAAGGTGGTGGGTTTATATAGAGGTTAGGATCCGTACGAGTTTGATTGCAGATGAAGAAGAGCATTGATTGCTTCATTGATTGCTTCCTTCATTGATTGCAGGGGACAGAGCGTGTGCAGAGTAGATGGATAAGTTGCGGGCGAGTCGGGCGAGTTGCAGACGACGACGGCGCGAAGAAGATACTGGTCGCGACTGATAATTAGTCACGGTCCTGTTGGTGTCCGCCCTGGTACCGCCCAATAAGTGGCGGTAACTGCTGTGTTGTCCGCGAGCTTAAGAGGCGGTAGCCTCTATGGTGACCGCGAGGCGGTTGCCTCAGTGTTGTCCGCGAGTTAAGAGGCGGTAGCCTCTGTGTCGACCGCGAGGCGGTGCTTGTGCCTCGTCCGCCTCCTTAACCGCCCGTTAAGAGGCGGTTGCCTCAGCCGTGTCCGCCTGGCGGTTGTCCGTGTGACGTCCGCCACTTAGGGGGCGGTTGCACGTGACTCTCGGCGTGACTCTGTTTGACCGGCTCTACATTCTTCGTTATAAGTCCGTTTTCTGAGCCGTTTGCGTCTATGCGTTTGTCTCTTAATCTACTTCACTCCCAGCTTGGTTTTCCTCATGTTAAACCAATAAATTTGTGAGATAAACAATAAAACATAAACTAGAGGAAAACTAACCGAAGTGGAGAAATGAGCAAGAAAAGTGCTAATATTATATGTGAAATACACCTATAAATCATGCTCATTTGGACACTTATCATGGTTCATACCTAATGTAACCACTATGCCAAATGTTTTCCTCACCACTATAACATCATCTCCCAAGCATCTTTCACTATCTAAAACTCTCTTAAGCATTTACTTAATGTTCCTTCTCAACTTAAACTTCCTTCCTAGTTGTTTACCAACATTTGCCTAAATCCTAAATACTCAAATACATTCTCTTGATTCCTAAATCCTCCATGGTGATACCTAAGTCATTATAAGTCATTAGAACACCCTAACTTCACCCTTTTTCATCAAGACAACCTATAGAACATCCTAGTACTTCCCTAGTCATTAAATTCCCTTAGAATATCTTAAACACTTAAGCTCTCCATTAAATTTTGCCATGGGTTCTCTAGTATATAGTACCTCCTAACACATGGTTTTTCTCCATCAAACAACCAATACCACACAAATTCTCATCACAACACCTTAACACACAATCTACACTAAAACTTCACCACATCATCATATATTGCTTAAACTCAAAATGCTTGGCACTTAGGCCCTTAAATGACAATAATCTTAACCACTGAATTTCCACATATATTTGCCTTCAACCTGCGAATACACTCAACAAGGCTCCCATTGAAATAAAATGCTTCTTGTAATTCATTTCCACATTGTTTTAACTATCTTTCTTCTCATTTGCTCTTTAGTCAAAAGTTCACAAGTATAGTCATTGTTTCTTCTAGGTTTTATAACACCTTCCCAATATAAACTCTACACTAAACTCATATACCTAAATCCCATTCCCTTAAACAACAAGACATCTTAAGGTAAGTAATTTACCTTGTTCTTTTACAAGCTTAAAAAGCTTTCTTCCTTAGGTTTTTCTTTGTTCAATCTCGGTCACCAATGTGTATCTCCTTGCAAATGTTCTAACCAATATCCAATGACTCCAATGAGTACTAGATAACACATTAACCCTAAGGAACAAACCCTAGGTTAAAAAATATGCTTTAAGGTATTAATGTGATTGTTTTACCTTGGTTTCTCAAGACAATGAATGCAAGAAGGACCTCCTCTCTCCTTTGAAGAGTAGAAACAAGCTAGAACAAGGCATAAACATGGAGTTCCATGAGTATATATTTTCGGACATGTGAAGAAAATGGTGGAAACCTAGATTTTCTTACACTTCCTTTACCTTAAGAGAATGGAGATGCCAATGGAGTCTCCAAACTTGAATTTCCTCCTCTAATGGTTGTTTGACTTGGCACCAAAATGAAGCTCTTGAAGTTTTGAAAAGATAGAGAAGAAGGAGTTGAGCTAACTAAGAGAGTATGTATTTGTTTTGGATTTGGAGCTAAAATGAGCAAGATGTGGGCAAAGCTAGATGGAGCTAGCATGGAGTTGTTCTTCACGGTAATGGAGAAGGGAGAGAGCTTGAAGAAAACCGTGTGAAACAAGGAGAAATGAGGGGATGAGGAGAGAGGTAAGTAAAATGTGATATTATGTTAAAGGTAAATAGTACTTTTTGCTTTATAAGTCTTATTTGCTTATTAATGCTTAATAACTCATGAAGGTGGTGACTCACCTCCTAAGAAACCGGCCCCCTTTTAATAATGAGGGTACTTAAGTCTTTGTTGACCAAATGTCTCACTTATATAGACTTATGTTATAAACTAGCTTAATTAATTCACTATTCACCAAAACAAGGCACATGTTGTGAAATTTTTGATTTCCCATTGATATAGACTTCCAAATGTGATAATATATATACACATGTTAATTAAAGAGTAATGATGGACATTTAGCCATTCAAAACTCATTTACAAGACAATTTTCAAAAACGTGCTTTAAGACTCCTTAAAGCACATTTGTGTTTTAACTGTTTTCAAGCTTGGTTTTCTTTGGTAATTGATTTAAAATGACCATTAGGATATATTAAGGTCTTATAACAATATTTGGGTACTCTCCCATGTCTCTTCAAGCTTAGAGCATGTTTTTGCTTAAACTGCTCTTTTGGGTTTCCTTATTTTCTTTGATTAGAAATGTTTCTTAATGTTTCTAAGGCATTATTAGCCTCCTTATATCTTAGTTATCATTTAAACACCATATCTAAGTTTGGGGTATTTCACCGAGTTTAATCTTCTCACAAGTAGAATAAGGATCTTTTCTTTCTCTTATCTCTAAGTTCTATTTGAGGCTTAAAAGCAAGAGTATAATAGATTAAACTTTGGTAGTCTTTAATATGTTGTTCTGAAAAGTTGGCAACAAATGCTAAGGTTTTGGATTATTCTATTTTCTCATCATTCTGTTGGTATTGCGGCATGAATCATGCACGGTGCGAATTAGAATGTTGAGTTCTTGTTGTCGAACCAGAAATGGAAGTGTTATTCACGAAATGACCGATACCGGACGTAATGCCAGGTGGAATATGTCCGGCATATTCAAAGTTCTTAATATGTCGGGTATCCTAAGTCCGGTACTCGTCGGCGTATTCATTTTGCGAGAATTAAATCCTTTTTGAGACTTGCCACTTTTGATCCTTGATCACATGAGTTCTTGCATTGCTAATTGACCCTAATCAAGGTTAGTTCGTTGTGAATAGTTAGTATAGTTAGTTTTAGAAATACTTATACACTTTAGCCCCCTCTTTTACTTATTAATTATAAAGGCTAGGACTAATTTTCTATACAAGTCCCTAGGGTTTGACTTACTTGGTCTTAATTTGCTTCCCTGCTACTTTTGACCAGGTTTTGTTTTGTACAACGTATTAGATTGAGTAGGTTCTTTGCATTTTAGTTTGTGTCGTGCAGAATGCGGGTAGGGTAATTACCCAGCACATTCTTATTTTCGCATGTCACTTTTGCAATTATTCTTAGGATTATAGGGTTATTTTCAACAATTATACTAAAAATCTTGTTAGCAAAATGCGCCGTTGTCGGGGACTTGGAATTAGTCCAAGTCCTAAAATTGGAAATAGCCTATTGTGTTCGCTGATTTTTATAATTTCTGGTTTGTTGAATGTGCCGGACTTAATGTCGGGCAATGTAAACCCTGCATAAAGGAGGAAGTCCGCGCCGGAGACGGTGTATCCGGCATTCCATCCAGCGCGTGCAATTTATCTTTTTTTCTTTTCCTTTATCTTTTATACAAATTCCTTATTATTAAATGTCTCACCCTTTGTCTAACTTTGTACCAGGATGCCTAGAAACATTTGGATGACAAAGTTACAAAGTGGGGAGTCCGACCTCTTTCACTTTCTGCATATTTATGTAGTTAATGAACTCTACCCCCGTACATGGGTAGAAATCTTTATTAAGAGGAAGAAATTGGGACCCCCCTTGCCTACCACCGCCTTAGGACCACAGCCCGCATAAGGGTCCTGTCCGTGGATGAACTTAGGCGAAGATTCCATCATATGGGTATCTTCACCAATAGGGTTCACCAAAGGCCCCCCTCCTATGTGATTTTCACTAGTCGAGTTAGGCGTACTAAGTTTAGGGCTATCTACTAGTTATATTTTAGTATCTTTTAAATATTGTATTGTAGTTCCTTTATATGTTTTTATGTAATGACAATGGTATCTCTTTAAATAAAAGCATATATTAATGAATACTTTTCTTTTTCATATTACATTAAACCAATTCCTTTTGTCATCTCTTAGGTACTTGCCTTCTTTTAGTGAATGCTTCTTCGGTCACACAATCCTTCTGACGAAGTAATGCTCTACGATCCAGAAATCGAAAGAACACTGCTTCGAACCTTAAGAGAAAAGAAGAACCCATTTTACATACAAGAAGGTCCAAGTACTTCAAGCACGATGGCAACAGTACGCAACATCAATCGGCCCTCAAACCAAGGCCAGAAGCCGGCCATCAATCTTCCTAATCTCCCTCAAGCCGATTATGATGAATGGCAGAAGTTGAAGCCATACCATCAAATCCGTTGTGTCAAAGAGTTAGGAATGTTCAACGGTTCTAACCCCAATGAAGCATTACTCCACGTGGAAAAATTTCTACAGCATGTCAATAGTCTCACCGTTACTGACGCAGTTTTGCAATATGCTCGCCGCTCGCTCTTCCCGCATAGCCTTACCGGGATCGCCAGCAAATGGTATCACAGCCTGACGCCAAACACCATCCCACATGGGACGACATGGCAATAAAATTCTACGACAAATTCTTATCGCCAAGTCGCACTTTAGAAATGATCGCTGAAATCTACAACTTCAAGCAACCTGGATCAGAGAATATTTGTGAAGCTTGGGATAGATTTAAGGGGTTACTTCTGAAGTGTCCCCACCATGGTCTCACGAAGGAGCAACTCTCTCAGTTGTTCTACAAAGGGCTCGTGAACCAGTACAAGACGATGGTGCTGTCCTCCCTCGGAGCCGACATCCTCAAGAAACCAGGGAACAATTTCTGGAGGGTATTGAGTCCCTTTGCGAGGAAATCCGTGACTGGGCAACAGGAGGAATAAGAGGTAATACTCCAGGTTTATACCACATTGGAGAAAGTGACAACAAATTTGAAAGACTAATGAAGAGTCACGAGCAATTGCTAGAGAGCAATGCACAACAATCTACAAAGGTAAGTGCTCTACAAAAAGTTGTGGAGCAAATGGCCATGAGTTCTCTCCCTCAACAGGCAAACATGGCTAATGCAAGACCGTCCGTCAGGTAACTCGCTCTTCTATGTTCCCTTTACCACCTTTTGACATGTCTTGTACACAGTGTGGAGGGTCACATGACTTTGAGCAGTGTCCTGAGCTACAAGAACTTAAGCATCTGAGGAGGTGAACTACATCACCAATAATCAAGGGTACCGGCAACCTTGGCAAAGAGGTGCCCAACCACACCAACTTCTAGAACAATTCCAGTTTTCAAGGAGGCCAGAGGCAATTCGCCCAACCTCCCTATAATAGAGTGCCTTCTCATCAACCACCACAACTCCCATCCAACTCAGAGGCAGAGATGGCCAAGATGAGGGATATGATGAAGGCCCTATGAATAAATCCAGAGATACGCAAGAAGAAATCTATACATTACGCAAGGACCAGAAGTCCCTGCAAACTCATCTACAACAGATCCTTACCCAACCTAGGCCTCAGGGCCAATTCCCTTCCTAAACACAAATAAATACAAGAGAGCACTCGAAATCAGTTATCCTTGGAAGCCAAGATGCAAGCGCCGTTACTCTCAGAAGTGGCAGGGAGGTGGGTTCAGATCAAGAATAAGAAAAACAAGCGGCAACTGATGATATAGAGGAGACAACCCCTTATATGCCCTCTTAGGAGACACATGCTCCTATCTCTCCTCCCTCTTCCTCTAAATCTCCTTCTACTGTTTCTACTTCTCTCAATACTCAAACAAAAGAAAAATTACCATTCCCAAATAGGCTCAAGAAAAAGCACATGGATGAGCAATTCTTAGGAATATTTCAATGCTTAACTATTGATATTCCTTTGATAGATGCTTTAAAACAGATGTCTACCTATGCTAAGTTCCTTAAGGAACTGTTGAGCAACAAGAGAAGAATGGAAGACTTGGAGAAAGTTGCACTGACAGAAGAGTGCTCGACAGCATTATTGAGAGCAATGCCACCCAAACAGAAGGACCCAGGATTGCCAATAGTGCCTGGTTGTATTGGAAATGTTGATTGTGGCCATGGGTTATGCGACCTTGGCGCAACCATTAATATCATGCCTTACTCTATCTTCACAAGGATCCGTGGCAGTCAATTAAAGCCCGTCTCCTTCTCCATCCAATTGGCAGATCGATCTTCCATCAAGCCAATGGGAATGGTAGAAAATTTGGTGGTGGGAGTTGACAAATTAATCTTCCCTGCCAACTTCGTTGTCTTGGATATTAGTGAGGATACTGAGGTCTCACTGATTCTAGGGCGGTCATTCTTAAGTACTGCTAGAGTCATTGACGTTTATGATGGGAAGGTCACCTTCCGATTTGAGGATGAGAAGATAGAATTCAACATGGCACAAATGGTAAGAAAAAGTTTTTCTGCTCATAACGTGTGTTGTGTTGGTCTACTAACAGATGATGGCACAGACGAATTCTTAAGTGATGAAGAAACTCTCGACATCTCCTTGGTTGCACCTCAAGAATTGGAGGCCTTGGAGCAAGTACTAGTATCGTCAATCGAAAAATCACCACAGAAAGAGATCAATGCAATTCTTTAGCATCTCAGCATGGGCAAAAAAAAGTCATCTACCACCTTTGGAGAGGCTCGAACACCCACCTCAAAAAGCTGTACCCTCCATAGAGCAACCACTAGAGGGAAAATTGAAGGAACTCCCTTCTAATCTAAAATACGTCTTCCTTTCAGGTACAAACTCTCTTCCTATAATCATTTCCTCGCTTCTTTCTCCTGAGCAAGAAGTCAAACTGTTAGAAGTCCTAGGAAAGCATAAGAGAGCGATAGGTTGGTGTCTGGCAGATTTAAAGGGTATTGATCCTAGTTTTTGCACCCACCATATCTGTATGGAGCATAATCATAAATCAATGAGGCAAGCTCAAAGGAGGTTGAATCCCAACCTAAAAGAAGTTGTCAAAAATGAGGTCCTAAAATTATTGGACGCTGGTATCATATACCCCATTTCTGATAGCCCTTGGGTAAGCCCTGTCCAGGTGGTACCCAAGAAAGGTGGTATCGATGCAGTTCTGAACGAAAAAGGGGAGTTGATCCCCCAAAGAAAACTACGAGATGGCGCATGTGCATTGATTATAGGAAATTAAATTCCGCCACCCGAAAGGATCACTTCCCTTTGCCCTTTATAGATCAAATGTTGGAAAGGCTTACAGGTCAAGAATTTTATTGTTTTCTAGACAGGTATTGGGGGGATTTTCAGATCCCAATTGCACCTGAGGACCAGGAGAAGACCACCTTCACCTGTCCTTACGATACCTTTGTATATACTCGAATGCCTTTTGGGCTTTGCAATGCATCTGCTACTTTCCAACGTTGCATGCAAGATATTTTTGCTGATTTTATCGAAAAAGTATTGAAGTATTCATGGATGATTTCAGTGAAATACCCCAACCTAATAAAACATGGACTAAATATCTAATCACATTAATTAAGGCCTAAACATGCCTTAAAAGACAACTGAGAATAATAGTGGTCAACAAAAGCAAGATGTTGCACCCTTTGAATGTTTAGGGTAAATAAATACCCAAATGAACTACTTAGGACCTAAAACTTTGTCCTAAGATTATTAACACATTAATTAACATATTAAAATTGTTGGACAACACTCCAACACAAAGAACAAGCATTTTCATGCTTCAAGGTCAAGTAGGGCAAAAATGTGCTCTAAGAAAACCTTAAAGGTCTAATGACCTCTATATATAAAATAAGATTCCATGATCAAATATCATGTAAGGAACACAACAAAACCGTTCTGAAAGAAAACCAAGCTCAGAAACACCTTGCAACACAAAATGTGCACTAAAACTCCTTAAAGCACGTTTTTGTGAAATTGCCTTCTAAATTGGTTTTTAATGGGCTTAAAGATCATAATTACCTTTAAATATGATAATATATCATATTATATCATATTAGGAATTTAATTCCAGAAATTTACAAATTTTTACAAATTTAATATTAAACTATTAATAAAACCCTAAAAAGGGGCCCGTTTGAGTCAACATTGACTAAGAATGGTCAAGAGGTCAAAGTTTGACCCCTTGGACCACATGAGGTCGACAACCACAAGCAAAGGAGCTTAAAATTCGTCACTTTCAACACAAGAAACAAGGTTCCAACACCTTTCCATGATTTAAGGGACCACTTTTACCTTTATAATACAATAATGTATGTATTCAACTATGGCTGCTTAAATGACTCAGCCTCCACGTGAGAGACTCCATTTGAGAGGCTCCAGCCCCTCCAATAATCGATGCCAACCTGCTTTAGTGAGTCACCAAACACCAAATACAATAAACAAGTAAAAAATGAGTATTAAGGCAAATTTGACCTACCTTTCTCATTTGCCTTGCTTCCCAGCCGACACAAGGCCTCCTCACTCTCTCTTTGGATTCTCCAAACCGTGGCTAACTCTCCAAGAACATAGAAGAACACCTTGCTACCTAGGTAAGCTTAATTAGTCATTTTATGTTCAATTTCTTCACGAATCTTTCCTCTTTCGGTGGATCTAAGCTTCAACCACTTCCATCCATGGATCTAGGTGGTTTTGGAGGTTAAATGAAGGGCAAATCTCGGCCATAACAAGGGAAGAAGGTGGAGAAACCCAATCTTGTTCTTAAGGTACAAAAATGTGCTTTAAGCACTTATCTTTTGATTCTCTTTAGATCCGGTTGTAAAACCTGTTCTACTAGCCTTATATTCTTCTTCTTAACATACTTATTCAGTGGATCTATCAAGAGCTTCAAGGTATAGCCAGATCCAAGCCAAAAACACCATTTTTGGCATTTTAAACAAGGTAAAAATTGGCCATCTTCGAATCTAAGTGATACCGGTTTTAAGCCTTGGTTTAGTAGCTCTTTTGATGCTCTTTTACCGTCTGTAAATTTAGGCCGAAGACCATCCATACTAACCTTGGTATTCTAAGGTAAATCTTACCTTGAAATATACATTAAAACACTTCTTATGGTAAGATCTTGCTTGGAGACTAACTATGTCTTAATTGCTGTTTGAAAACATGTAAAAGAAGCTTTGGAAAGATAATCCTAAGCTGGCCGAAACCAAAAAAGGCCTAAACTAGGCAAACACAAGGTATAAATCACTTAAACCTACACTTGGTATATTAATATGTGTTTATACATATTTATAAAATTGTGCCGTGAGTGAAGGGTTATATTAAGGTCTAATTTTGACCTTAGGTGATTAAGGAATGGTTTGGTAAATTTTTAACTAATTAAACAAGCATAATTGTCAAATTTAAGACTTGATGTGGAAAATTGGTAATTAATGGAAAGATATGGGAGAGGCCGAAAGTTTAATGCATTTTTGGACATTTATGTGTAATTTATTTTATAAGCTAATGTTTGTAATAAGGCCATGTACTTTAGGCCATTTTATTTATGCATTTATAAGGTTTTATTTAAGCTTAGGTGGTGTATATGCATTATCGCATATTATAAGGGGTTAAAGTGTAATTAAATTAAATTTGGGGGCTATATAATTTAAGCCGAAAAATAGAGGTTAAAAGGAGTTTAAATAAAATTTTAAGATTTTATAAAGTTTTGGGGTTAAATGGTAATTTCTAAAAAGTATGGGTACAAACCGTGAATTATAGAATTTGATGGTCAAGGAAATATTAAGGAGGTCAACCTTGACCATATGGTTGGTTTTGACCAAATTAGATAAGTTAAATAACTTATTTAAGGTTTTATAATAAGTTATGTATTTAATTGTAACAATTTTATAACATATGTGGTATATATGTTATTACCAAAAATAAAGGGTGTATAATGGTATTATAAACACCCATGGGCTATTAGGAATTTTTAGGAGTTTATTGGGTTGATTTTGGAATTAAAATAAACTATATATGTATAATATTAGTTTTATGTCATTATGACACTTTGGAGAAATATAGGTGGTGGAAATATGAATACTGAAAGTATATGGGTTAGTAAGGGTAATTATAACCCTTTGGTGAAATTTGGTGATTTTTAGAATTATATAAGAGTATTTATTAAGATATGTATAATATATAGTTTTAATGAATTATTAAACTATATGTAATAAATTGGGCCAAATGGCAATTATAGAATATGGTGGGTCTGTTCAGAATTTTACAAAATATAACCATAGGTTATACCCTTTTTTATAAGTTAGAAATGTTATATTAAATGGTATATAACATGGTATAAATGATGGGATGAATTTGTAAATAAAGGAAACTATAGTTTATGGAAAAGAATAAGGTTTAATATATATACCTAAGCGACAATATTAATAGTTTTGTATAAAAACTATAGGTTATAAGTTAAAGGAAATAAATATCATATTATGATATTGGTATATGGTATAACATTACATAGTGTTATGTGTTCAAAATAGAATTTAAATAAATTCAAGGGCTGTACCGAAAATAATAAGGTTGGAAAATGAATTTTAGACTATGGTCTACTATGTTATAAATGTTATAACAATTATTGGTATTAAGGTGGTTTAATGGAATTAAAATAAGTAAGGATATTCACATTAAATAATGTGACAAACTATAAATAAATGAGATTTATAACTAAGGTATTTATTGAATAAACCTTAGGAGTTGTAATTATACAACATAAAATGTTACATAATATTAGGATAATAATCTTAATATAAGTTGCATAAATAAATACAACTAATGGGAATAATCATCTAAAAGAAGATGATAAAATGTAACATATAATGTAAGAGTTTATTAAACTCACGAAATTTACCTACGTGGTAAAAATATACATACACAAGAATAATGTATATAAGATGGATATATATTATGGTTGGAAACCATATAATATTGGTGGTGGTTCGTACAAAAAGTTACAACGATAAGTTATAAGTTTTTGAATGGAAATATGATTCGCTAAGATAATGGGGTATATAACAATGAATTATAATGGATGGTGGAAAAATAATACGATATAATATAATAATGCATGCATACATGCAACTATAGGTTACGTACCTAAATTTAATGGTGGATAAGATTAAAAGAAATATAATTAAGCTTAACAGTCTAAATGTTTTGACATACGAGTTTTAAAGTAACAAAGCCGGCCGGTTTAGAGAAACCCGTAACAAACAACTATAGAAAACAGGGATAACTGTCGGGGTTACTTGTTATTCGGAAATACCGGATGTAGTTAGTCATGGAGACTGACTTATAGTTTTAATACCATTTAGATCATACTTCAGACAAGGACGCTTGACGAGCTAGTGGACTACACTGCGCATCCTAGGTCTTGGTGAACGGTATGTAAAGGGGTTTGATCCGAGTTGTCCTAAGGAATTCCTTTGGCTCGGATTTGGTTGATATCACTTGTGTGTTAAGTGTTTTTGATACATGTATGTGATTGTGTGCTACTGCATTAATTATATATGCACGAGCGTCCCACGGGACTAACACTACGTCGACTATAGATCGACTTATATCATACATATACGTTATTGTGATGACATGACGGTTACTTGATATAATACCATAGTATTAATATTAAGTATATGGTAACCTAAGTAAAACACTTACGGACGAGTCACGACATTGTCGGTCTCTAGAGCATGGATCTAAAACATGAATATAACCTAGATTACTTCTAGGTATGCGTGAGACCCATTGGGCAGCTAATTAATAATTATTCTCCATAAGACTAAGAGCATATCTTAAACATTATGAGAGAGAGATGGTATGAGTTGAGGTGAGGAATCCCGGTAGTTTACGAACTACTTGGTTGCGCAGTTGTGATCACTGAGGGGTTTCCGATTGGATTCCGCTCCAGGTTATACCCAACGAGCCCAAACTGGATCGTGGGTCAGGTGGCTACGGCCTTTATATGGACGTCTTACGAGACATAAGAGAATAGTCAGGGGCCTCCGGACCTCTGGCAAAATGAGCACCTTTGTGTGTACGGGAGGACTACTGTCCATGGTGAGGTTATCGGGTTGTCCTAACATGACGCCCAACTGGTATTAATTAAACATGGTTTGGATGGGGCCTTAAAGGCCAAGGTAAATTAACTATGGAAACTGTACGCTACGGCGATTGTACATTGTACATTATACTGTTATTGCTCGATACGTTCGATATACAATTGTTGTTTGTGATATTTAATGAATGTTTGAATTGGAAGGATGGTTAAGTGTTTATGAATATTTGGATGAATGATTATGTATATTATACATTTATATTACAGTGTTGATTATAACTGTAAAATGGTAAAGCATGAAACCAATCTAATAATAAGATGGTTAAAATGACTAAGTGACCAATAGGGTCCAGGCCCGGCATACTCAGCGTCTATCGCTGATACTACACCATATGCAGGTTGTTGATTATCGCCGAAGCCGAAGTGCGGGAACAGGGTAATTAGAGTTTATTTTAATTACCGCACATGGAGTTGTATTATGGTAAGGTTATGTATATTCAGGTTTGGGTAGATGCTCACTTGTCGATGTTTATGGTTTATGGACTTAGTGTGATGTATAGGAGTTTTCTCGTTATCACGGCGGTTAGTAGTTTGTTTATGTTGGAAGTTGGATGTAGTTTGGGCTTCGTTACTTGCACGGGCGAGTAATGGCCGGTGACACCCGAGTGAGTATTGTTGTTATTATTTATTCTTCCGCTATAAGACGTTTTATTTTGCTACATGAGATATTATATCATGTTTAAGGAGAGGGGTGTTACAAAAGTGGTATCAGAGCGGAGTACCACTCTGATGACGAGAAAATAGGTTAAGACAGTGAGCTTAGGACTGGGGAAATTACGGTAAACTTTTATGAGGTACGAGACGATTCGTCTTAGAAAGATATAGGGTTTAGAAACGCAAATTGCGTGACAGGTTAGCCTTTAAGGCAATTCAATATCTACTGGTTGTGTACGGTAATTTACCGAGTATTTATGTGACATACTGTATTACAGATGTCTGGGGGAACAATAAGGCGTGGTACTGGTAGAGGTGGAGGTGGTGACCCCGCGAATCCAGGAGTTGCCGAGACAATTGCTACTGTTCTTGCACAGCTGGGTACTCAAATAGGAGGAGCACCAGCCCACCCGCCACAGCCCAGGGAAACGAACTGGCTGAAATCAGTTAGCGAGACCCGACCACCTACATATGCAGGGGAGCCAGACCCCATAGCTCTGGAGCGTTTCATTGTTGAACATGAGAAGGCCTACGAGGCATTACAAGTACTTGCCAACCAGAAGGTTGTCAATGCTGCTTTCCATCTGAAGGATGCAGCCAGTACTTGGTGGAGGTTGGTCAAGGACCATCACCTGGCTACGCCCGACTTTTCGTGGGCTGCCTTTATCGAGTTGCTGAGAGGGAAGTATTACCCGGAGCACCTTAAACAGAAGAAGCGCCATGAGTTCCAGACATTGTCACAGGGAGGTCTGACCGTGGATGAGTACTACGCTCGATTCATTGGTCTGCTGGACTTGATCCCCGGTGTTGATTACTCAGAGACCGTGAAGGTCGAGAAGTTTCGGGGGGGACTGTTATTTCACATCCAGATGGCGATGGGTGCTACTCTCTACACTACCATCCAGGTATTAACATGAAAGCCATAAATTCTTTACTTACTACACTACCAATTAACTTTGTGAGAACTTATCAATGAGATTCCAGGAGTGTTATGACGCTGCCTCGAGGACGGAGCTAATGCTCCAGACTCGGGAAGAGACTCTCGGGACAAATAAGAGAAACAACCCCGAGGGAGAGTCTGAGGGTGGAGGAGCATCTCCAGGCGATAGCCAGAAGAAGGGAAAGTAAGGACTTATCCCATTCTAAACTACTTATCATATTATACACCTTATGAATGCTGACCCGAAACCTTGAACAGGAAATTCTTTCAAAGAAAGGGCAGTAGGGTCACCAGGGAGCGAAGGGGAAAGAGCCCGTCCTTCGGTTGACCGGCCCAGCTATAGATGCTCAGCCTCTGAAATCTGCACCTCCTAAGGGTGAGAACACCTACCTCTTAAATTCAATTGTAAGCTTAACCTTTATATCATCAGATTGTAACTTAAACTAAATATCACCATTAGGCACCGGACAGCCCCAGCGCCATTTCTATTGTAAGCGTTGTGGGAAAGACCATCCTGGGGTCGACTGCAATGGCCGCAAAGTTGAGTGTCGATGTTGCAAGAAAGAGGGCCACCGGGAGTTCGAGTGCTGGATGAATCCTGAGAGCCGTAACTACAGGCCACCAAAGAATACTCAGAAGACCTCAGTTGGAGGATCTGGAGTACCACGAGGCGGTCAGGATGGTCAGACATCTACTGATGCTGGAGCCCATGGAGGCAAGGGGGTAGATAGGGCATGAGTACCTTGAACTCCAAGAGACCGCTGGTGGAAGACTTTTACCTACTATATTGTGTACTTACTTTGGATGTTAGAAGGAGCTATGTTATAAGTATGTGGGAGTGTGTCATTGACCACTTGCCTTTTGTGTATGACTTTTGGGAACTAGTTTTGTGAACTCAATACGAGTAACCTTGAAACCTTGAGGGATTAGATATATGAACAGGGTGTTAATGCTTACATTATCATGTAGCCATACCGGACGACGCAGAGTCAATGAGACCGGTGATTACTGAACCAGAATTTCCACCTGCATGGCGCACTTGCTATTGCAAGCGCTATGACAAGTAAACCACTGAAATTTCCATCTGCCTTGCGCACTTGACAGAGCAAGTGCTACAATGCAACTGCAACTACTACTTTTTAGTCTTTTATTATATATATACCAAAAAAAATGTTTTCAAACTTTTTCAAACAGACCCTAAGATTAGAAACTTATGCAACCTTGGGAAGACCGTTGGTCCGACCTATGCAACTGGAGAAATTATACAACCACTGTGATTGTGAACCACACCAGTTTAATTGCTCGAGAAGTTTCAGACAGGGCTTATTAGCCAAATACCATCAGTCTATACCCGCATTTAATGCTAATCACTACCAGTGATGAATGTTTAGTCCTGTTGGACAAGCATACCCTTGTAGATGCACCACCGTCAGTGAGGATGGTTGGGAAGTGGAGAGCCAAGTTGCTCAAGCTATTATGCAATCTGCAGTACATCCAATTAAACGGATGAGGGAATAAATATGAACTATGGATGAGATATGACCAAGATAAACACAGAGGAAAGGAATATATGTTGTACTCAATGAGATCAAGATAGGAGAACCAAGTTTGCAAAATATAGCACGGTTTATGGCACGAATTACCACTGATGCCACTAAGGCAATAGCATTTATTACAAGATAACTAATAACACGAACTAATAAACTAAAGGACATCCATCAAAAGGGAGATTGACAACAGAATACTTCACAATACCCGTGTGACAGACATTACCAGTTTACTAAACGAGACATGGGACGACCGCACTCCGATAGGAGCATGTGGGTCTGACAGACTTATTTATGAGTTAGTCGGGTAAGTAGTAATGTATCAGTACGGTACCCCATGCAAGTAGACAAGTAGTGTTAGGAACAGAGAAGTAGTCAACTCCGTACTACGGACATAAGACAAGTTACCTCGAAGATGGACGAGAAGAGCCGCAGTTAAACCAACGGGCTAGAGAAATCAAGAACCTTCAACAGAGAGCAGTAGACAGTATACATGAAGACAAGGAAACCGTTCAAGGACGTGAAACCGCAGAAAAGAAACATGGAACCCATTATGGACGAATAATATGTAGAACCCTCATAAGGATCGAGCAAATTCTTGCAATCCAGAGGAAATCTACCAGAAGATGTGGACATAAACGCGTGACTATGCAATGATGAGAGACAAAGCTAATATAATAGCAGATACCTTAAGAAGGAACAGTGGACTTGGAAAGTACCACTCACATGATAATTCGCATCTTATCTGTTGGACTCATTAGATAATAGTTGCTGAGAGTTTACGCCTCTGCACTCTGTAGGACTGAGTGTTTTGGTATTGCACTTGTGCAGTTATTAATCTAGTGGGAATACGGAAAGATGCAATGGATATCAACACGAGTGGGTATCAAGAACTACAACAGTGTGTTACTCCGGAACAAAACCACCAGGAAACACGGATGACAAGCTTCATCTAGGTGGACATGTAGGCAGGTACATCTTAATATTACTGAGACAGGTGCAAAGAGCACTAAGTACTAACAATAGCCAATGTCATATTATACCTCAAGCTGAATATTAGTGAGAGAAGACACACGCATGTATGCTAGTGATCCAAATGAGAGGATACACAGCAATGGAAAGAGGCAACTGAGCCTATGTTCATGGGTCTGCACCTCATACGGAGCGAGTGGGCCCATTAGAACGAACTTGAGAGAGAGCACAAATAGTTTAGTGCCTCACCCTTTTTGCATTGTGGAGCCCGGTAGGGCTAGAGTCATACCCGTTTCTCTGATATGAGGATAATCCACGAGTTGGAGAACTCTTTGAGAGCCAAGTATCCAGCGCTAGTTGTTGAGCGGCTGGTGTATACTTGTGGGGTACGGGGGCGTAACCCTTTTTAAGGGGGGTAGAGCCTCTTGGCTGTGCACTTGTGTGCACTATGTTTTGTTGTTTCGTATGCATTGCATACAAAGAATTGGTGGTATGCGGGGCATACGAGGTTTGTTTGTTTGTTTGTTTGCTTAGTATGCATGGCATGCAGGGAATTAGTGGTGTGCGGGGCACATGTGGTTTTTGTTGGTTATGTTTGGTACGCGGGGCGTACGTTGTTTGGTTTGTTTGTGTGTGATGTGCACTTGTATGTATGTATCTATGAAATACCTGTTAGAATGTTGTATTTACACCCATGTGTGTAATGATTTTCTTATGCTACTTGTGATATATGTATTTATATTGCTTTGTAGAATGATTACATATGGTATCGCCTAGATATAAAATGAATCATTAGATATGGAATGTGGAACGATGGTATGTTATGGACACCTCGGGGAGGTTGTCAAGGTTTGTAGAACTGTTAGGAAATGATGGTGCTGATGGATCACCTATATCCATATATGATTAAACTAACGCCACAAAATGATGCCTATGTGCTGTATAAGCACAATACGTTGTGTGTAAATGATATATCACATAGATATACATTATGGGAATAATGGGTAGTTATACATTTATATACTTACCTATTTGATTAAGCGACTTCGGGACGAAGTCTTTTTAAGGAGGGTAGATTGAAATACCCCAAACTAATAAAACATGGACTAAATATCTAATCACATTAATTAAGGCCTAAACATGCCTTAAAAGTCAACTGAGAATAACAGTGGTCAACACAAAGCAAGATGTTGCACCCTTTGACTGTTTAGGGTAAATAAATACCCAAATGAACTACTTAGGACCTAAAACTTTGTCCTAAGCTTATTAACACATTACTAAACATATTACAATTGTTGTACAACACTCCAACACAAAGAACAAGCATTTTCATGCTTCAAGGTCAAGTAGGGCAAAAATGGGCTCTAAGAAAACCTTAAAGGTCTAATGACCTCTATATGATATAAAATAGATTCCATGATCAAATATCATGTAAGGAACACAACAAAACCGTTCTAAAGAAAACCAAGCTCAGAAACACCTTGCAACACAAAATGTGCACTAAAACTCCTTAAAGCACGTTTTTGTGAAATTGCCTTCTAAATTGGTTTTTAATGGGCTTAAAGATCATAATTACCTTTAAATATGATAATATATCATATTATATCATATTAGGAATTTAATTCCATAAATTTACAAATTTTTATAATTTAATATTAAAATATTAATAAAACCCTAAAAGGTAGCCCGTTTGAGTCAACATTGACTAAGAATGGTCAAGAGGTCAAAGTTTGACCCCTTGGACCACATGAGGTCGACCGCCACAAGCAAAGGAGCTTAAAATTCATCACTTTCAACACAAGAAACAAGGTTCCAACACCTTTCCATGATTTAAGGGACCACTTTTACCTTTATAATACAATAATGTATATATTCAACTATGGCTGCTTAAATGACTCAGCCTCCACGTGAGAGACTCCATTTGAGAGGCTCCAGCCCCTCCAATAATCGATGCCAACCTGCTTTAGTGAGTCACCAAACACCAAATACAATAAACAAGTCAAAAATGAGTATTAAGGCAAATTTGACCTACCTTTCTCATTTGCCTTGCTTCCCAGCCGACACAAGGCCTCCTCACTCTCTATTTGGCTTCTCCAAACCGTGGCTAACTCTCCAAGAACATAGAAGAACACCTTGCTACCTAGGTAAGCTTAATTAGTCATTTTATGTTCAATTTCTTCACGAATCTTTCCTCTTTCGGTGGATCTAAGCTTCAACCACTTCCATCCATGGATCTAGGTTGTTTTGGAGGTTAAATGAAGGGCAAATCTCGGCCATAACAAGGGAAGAAGGTGGAGAAACCCAATCTTGTTCTTAAGGTACAAAAATGTGCTTTAAGCACTTATCTTTTGATTCTCTTTAGATCCGGTTGTAAAACCTGTTCTCCTAGCCTTATATTCTTCTTCTTAACATACTTATTCAGTGTATCTATCAAGAGCTTCAAGGTATAGCCAGATCCAAGCCAAAAACACCATTTTTGGCATTTTAAACAAGGTAAAAATTGGCCATCTTTGAATCTAAGTTATACCGGATTTAAGCCTTGGTTTAGTAGCTCTTTTGATGCTCTTTTACCGTCTGTAAATTTAGGCCGAAGACCATCCATACTCACCTTGGTATTCTAAGGTAAATCTTACCTTGAAATATACATTAAAACACTTCTTATGGTTAGATCTTGCTTGGAGACTAACTATGTCTTAATTTCTGTTTGAAAACATGTAAAAGAACCTTTGGAAAGATAATCCTAAGCTGGCCGAAACCAAACAAGGCCTAAACTAGGCAAAAAACAAGGTATAAATCTCTTAAACCTACACTTGGTATATTAATATGTGTTTATACATATTTATAAAATTGTGCCGTGAGTGAAGGGTTATATTAAGGTCTAATTTTGACCTTAGGTGATTAAGGAATGGTTTGGTAAATTTTATAACTAATTAAACAAGCATAATTGTCAAATTTAAGACATTATGTGGAAAATTGGTAATTAATGGAAAGATATGGGAGAGGCCAAAAGTTTAATGCATTTTTGGACATTTATGTGTAATTTATTTTATAAGCTAATGTTTGTAATAAGGCCATGTACTTTAGGCCATTTTATATATGCATTTATAAGGTTTTATTTAAGCTTAGGTGGTGTATATGCATTATCGCATATTATAAGGGGTTAAAGTGTAATTAAATTAAATTTGGGGGCTATATAATAATTAAGCCAAAAATTAGAGGTTAAAAGGAGTTTAAATAAAAATTATAAGATTTTATAAAGTTTTGGGGTTAAATGGTAATTTCTGAAAAGTATGGGTACAAACCGTGAATTATGGAATTTGATGGTCAAGGAAATATTAAGGAGGTCAACCTTGACCATATGGTAGGTTTTGACCAAATTAGATAAGTTAAATAACTTATTTAAGGTTTTATAATAAGTTATGTATTTAATTGTAACAATTTTATAACATATGTGGTATATATGTTATTACCAAAAATAAAGGGTGTATAATGGTATTATAAACACCCATGGGCTATCAGGAATTTTTAGGAATTTATAGGGTTGATTTAGGAATTAAAATATACTATATATGTATAATATATAGTTATTATGTCATTATGACACTTTGGAGAAATATAGGTGGTGGAAATATGAATACCGAAAGCATATGGGTTAGTAAGGGTAATTATAACCCTTGGTGAAATTTGGTGATTTTTAGAATTATATAAGAGTATTTATTAAGATATATGTATAATATATAGTTTTAATGAATTATTAAACTATATGTTATAAATTGGGCCAAATGGCAATTATAGAATATGGTGGGTCTGTTCGGAATTTTACAAAAATATAACCATAGGTTATACCCTTTTTTATAAGTTAGAAATGTTATATTAAATGGTATATATAACATGGTATAAATGATGGGATGAATTTGTAAATAAAGGAAACTATGGTTTATGGAAAAGAATAAGGTTTAATATATATACCTATGCGACAATATATAATAGTTTTGTATAAAAACTATAGGTTATAAGTTAAAGGAAATAAAGATATCATATTATATGATATTGGTATATGGTATAACATTACATAGTGTTATGTGGTCAAAATAGAATTTAAATAAATTCAAGGGCTGTACCGAAAATAATAAGGTTGGAAAATGAATTTTAGACTATGGTCTACTATGTTATAAATGTTATAACAATTATATGGTATTAAGGTGGTTTAATGGAATTAAAATAAGTAAGGATATTCACATTAAATAATGTGACAAACTATAAATAAATGAGATTTATAACTAAGGTATTTATTGAATAAACCTTAGGAGTTGTAATTATACAACATAAAATGTTACATAATATTAGGATAATAATCTTAATATAAGTTGCATAAATAAATACAACTAATGGGAATAATCATCTAAAAGAAGATGATAAAATGTAACATATAATGTAAGAGTTTATTAAACACATGAAATTTACCTACGTGGTAAAAATATACATACACAAGAATAATGTATATAAGATGGATATATATTATGGTTGGAAACCATATAATATAATGGTGGTGGTTCGTACAAAAATAGTTACAACGATAAGTTATAAGTTTTTGAATGGAAATATAATTCGCTAAGATAATGGGGTATATAATACAATGTATTATAATGGATGGTGGAAAAATAATACGATATAATATAATAATGCATGCATACATGCAACTATAGGTTACGTACCTAAATTTAATGGTGGATAAGATTAAAAGAAATATAATGAATTAAGCTTAACAGTCGAAATGTTTTGACATACGAGTTTTAAAGTAACAAAGCCGACCGGTTTAGAGAAACCCGTAACAAACAACTGTAGAAAACAGGGATGAACTGTCGGGGTTACTTGTTATTTGGAAATACCGGATGTAGTTAGTCATGAGACTGACTTATAGTTTTAATACCGTTTAGATCATACTTCAGACAAGGACGCTTGACGAGCTAGTGGACTACACTGCGCATCCTAGGTCTTGGTGAACGGTATGTAAAGGGGTTTGATCCGAGTTGTCCTAAGGAATTCCTTTGGCTCGGATTTGGTTGATATCACTTATGTGTTAAGTGTTTTTGATACATGTATGTGATTGTGTGCTACTGCATTAATTATATATGCACGAGCGTCCACGGGACTAACACTACGTCGACTATAGATCGACTTATATAAACATACATATACATTATTGTGATGACATGACGGTTACTTGATATAATACCATAGTATTAATATTAAGTATATGGTAACCTAAGTAAAACACTTAGGGACGAGTCACGACATTGTCGGTCTCTAGAGCATGGATCTCGAACATGATATAACCTAGATTACTTCTAGGTATGCGTGAGACCCATTGGGCAGCTAATTAATAATTACTCTCCATAAGACTAAGAGCATATCTTAAACATTATGAGAGAGAGATGGTATGAGTTGAGGTGAGGAATCCTGGTAGTTTACGAACTACTTGGTTGCGCAGTTGTGATCACTGAGGGGTTTCCGATTGGATTCCGCTCCAGGTTATACCCAACGAGCCCAAACTGGATCGCGGGTCAGGTGGCTACGGCCTTTATATGGACGTCTTACGAGACATAAGAGAATAGTCAGGGGCCTCCGGACCTCTGGCGAAATGAGCACCTTTGTGTGTACGGGAGGACTACTGTCCATGGTGAGGTTATCGGGTTGTCCTAACATGACGCCCAACTGGTATTAATTAAACATGGTTTGGATGGGGCCTTAAAGGCCAAGGTAAATTAACTATGGAAACTGTACGCTACGACGATTGTACATTGTACATTATACTGTTATTGTTCGATACGTTCGATATACAATTGTTGTTTGTGATATTTAATGAATGTTTGGATTGGAAGGATGGTTAAGTGTTTATGAATATTTAGATGAATGATTATGTATATTATACATTTATATTACAGTGTTGATTATAACTGTAAAATGGTAAAGCATGAAACCAATCTAATAATAAGATGGTTAAAATGACTAAGTGACCAATAGGGTCCAGGCCCGGCATACTCAGCGTCTATCGCTGATACTACACCATATGCAGGTTGTTGATTATCGCCGAAGCCGAAGTGCGGGAACAGGGTAATTAGAGTTTATTTTAATTACCGCACATGGAGTTGTATTATGGTAAGGTTATGTATATTCAGGTTTGGTAGATGCTCACTTGTCGATGTTTATGGTTTATGGACTTAGTATGATGTATAGGAGTTTTCTCGTTATCACGACGGTTAGTAGTTTGTTTATGTTGGAAGTTGGATGTAGTTTGGGCTTCGTTACTTGCATGGGCGAGTAATGGCCGGTGACACCTGAGTGAGTATTGTTGTTATTATTTATTCTTCCGCTGTAAGACGTTTTACTTATTGCTACGTGAGAGATTATATCGTGTTTAAGGAGAGGGGTGTTACATTCAGTGTATATGGCCCCAACTTTGATTAATGTTTACAGCAACTAGATCTAATTTTAGCCAGGTGCGAAGAAAACAATTTGGTGTTGAGTTGGGAAAAATGCCATTTCATGGTAAAGGAGGGCATTGTTTTAGGGCATCGAGTTTCCAAAGCAGGTATAGAAGTGGACCCGGCCAAGGTCGAGGTCATCAAAAAGCTCCCTCTTCCTACCACAGTTAAAGAAGTAAGAGCATTTTTGGGTCATGCTGGTTTCTATCGAAGGTTTATCGCTGACTTCTCAAAGATTATGAAGCCGTTAAGTGATCTATTGGCCAAGGATACGAGATTCAACTTTACAGAGGAATGTATTGAGGCTTTCGAGATCATCAAAGAGAAGCTTGTCTCCACCCCTGTGGTCATTGCTCCTGATTGGTCTCTCCACTTTGAGATCATGTGCGACGCAAGTGACTACGCTGTGGGAGCTGCACTGTGTCAAAAGAAGGATAAGGTATTGCAGATTATAACTTATGCAAGTAAGACTCTTGTCGATGCTCAAAATAATTACACACCTACAGAAAAGGAGCTTCTTGCTGTTGTTTCCGCCCTTGATAAGTTCCGGTCATATCTATGGGGAAGTGAAGTTATAGTGCACACCGATCACTCCACCCTGAAATACCTATTCACCAAGGAAGACACTAAGCCAAGGTTGTTACGCTGGATTCTCTTGCTACAAGAATTTGATGTTCTAGTGGTAGATAAGAAAGGGTGCCATAATGGAGTTGATGATCACTTGTCCCGCATTACAAGACCTTATGATGGAGTTCCTATTCAAGAATATTTCCCAGACGAGACGGTGTTTAGCATCCAAGAAATTGAAGACATGGTTGAAAAGAGAACTTTTGCTGATTGGGTTGATTTATTCTCAGCATAGACAGTAAGCAATGAAGAACCATGGTATGCTGACATCACCAACTACCTAGCCTCTACAGTAGTCCCTCATGGACTCTCTTCTCAGCAAATGAAGAGATTTCTCTCCCAGATTAAGCACTTCTTCTGGGATGATCCATACCTTTTCAAGGTATGTGCTGATGGGATCATCCGGAGGTGTATCCCCAAAAATGAGGCTACCTCAGTTTTCTACATGTGTCACTCTAAAGAGGCTGGGGGACATCATGGTTCTACACGAACGGCTGCTAAAGTTTTAGGGTCAGGTTTGTTTTGGCCTACACTACATGAGGACGCTCACCAATTTGTCTCACAGTGTGACAGTTGCCAACGGATCGGAAACATCTCCAGACGCCACGAGATGCCTTTGAACAAAATCCTGAAAGTAGAGTTGTTCGATGTTTGGGACATCGATTTCATGGGTCCATTCCCTCCATCCTAAGGCCATCAGTACATATTAGTCGTTGTGGATTATATTTCAAAATGGGTAGAGGTGATCTCATGTTCTTCCGCAGATGCCAAAACAGTCCTAAAGTTTTTGAAGAAAAATATCTTCACCAGATTCGGGGTGCCCCGGGCAATCATTTCTGATGGTGGTTCCCATTTCTTCAATCGCCAATTTGATGCCCTACTGCATAAATATGGATTCAATCACAAAGTAGCACTCCCCTATCACCCGCAAAGTAATGGACAAGCTTAAGTCTCAAACCGAGAGTTAAAATGGATCTTACAGAAACCAGTCGGTTCCTCTCGGCGAGATTGGTCGCAAAAACTCGACGATGCTTTGTGGGCCTATCGGACTGCCTTCAAAACTCCTATCAGGACCACTCCTTTCCGCCTCGTGTTTGGCAAAGCGTGTCATTTTCCAGTCGAACTTAAACATAAGGCTTACTGGGCGCTACGTTCTCTGAATTTTGACATGAAGGCTGCTGGCATCAAACGAAACTTCCAGCTCTCTGAACTTGAGGAGCTACGCCATAGTGCTTACAAAAATGCCAACCTATACAAAGAAAGAACTAAGAAGTGGCATGATCAAGCCATCCTTCCGCGCCACTTTCAGATTGGTGATAAAGTCCTCCTTTATAATTCTCGTCTCCGACTTTTCCCTGGGAAGTTAAAATCGCATTGGGTTAGACCTTTTACCATCACCTCCATGAACGATTATGGCGCCTTCGAAGTTGAAAATGGAAGAGGTGAGTGCTTTAAAGTCAACGGTTGTCGCTTAAAGCAGTATTTGTGCAATGAACCTGCCACATCACATTCAGTCACCCTTGATGACTTCATTCTACCTTCTTCCTCAACAACTCCGCACGCTTTGGCCAAAAGCCAAGTGTAAGGCCTTCCCATTTCCCAGATCTTCATTCCAGGGGAGTTGTTCTTTCTCTTCGTCTATTTCGTTATTTACTTCTTTTTGAACACTGGGGACAGTGTTCCTGCCTAGTGTAGGGCAGGGGTACCCGCCTTTAAAAAACAAATATAAAAAAATTAAAATAATATAAAATAATATATATATATTGATATATATAACATATCTAGTTTATTCAATATAATACGTTTTAAGTTTATTAACCTTGCTTAGCTGTTTGCATGTCTTTGATTAAGTTGACATTAGGGAAGGCTAAATATTTGTTCTTGAAATACCCCAAACCTTTATATGTTGTTTAAACATTAGACTATGGAATATTAAGGCTAAAAAGTGCCTTAGAAACATTAGTGAACAATTTAAACCATAGAAAACACAATTAAATACCTTAAAGACAAAATGGGCGAAAATGTGCTCTAAGCTTGGGATAAGCTTGGTTAAGACCTAATAAGCTTACCAAGACCTTTTTTACATGTTAATGGACATATTAAACCAATTACCAAAGAAAACCAAGCTTGAAAACAAGTTAAAACACAAAATGTGCTTTAAGAAGTCTTAAAGCACATTTTTGAGAAATTGTCTTGTAAATGGGTTTTGAATGGCTAAATGTCCATCATTACTCTTTAATTGACATGTGTACTACTTCGTATCACATTAGGAAGTCTAAATCAATGGGAAATCAAAAATTTCACAATTATGTGCCTTGGTTAGTGAATAGTAACCAAATAGTGCTAATTTAAGACATTAGTCAATATAAGTGATCTAGTTGGTCAACAAAGACCCCCAAACAGCCTAAACTACTAACGGGACCGGTTTTTCATGTGTGACTCACCACACTTAACCAGTTAAATAAGCAAGGAAAGTAATAAAGCAAGTTACTATTTGCTTTTTACTTAAATATCTAAAACTAGCTACTTACCTTCATTCTCTTCTTTCCTTCTTCATTTCCCACCGTCTCCAACCTTCTTCTTCTTCTCCATCAGTTATGCTACAGCACTTCTACCATTTATCATCTTCTATTGCCATTATCTCTTAGCTCCATGTACCAAATCAAGTTCTAAGACCACCATTCTTCTAGTCTCATCAAGCTCTTCAATCTTGTCTTCTCAAAGTTCCAAAAGCTCCATTTCGGTGCCAAGAGGAATCTCCATGGGAGGATCTTGAGATTATATTTTTATGCCTTGTTGATCACCTTGGCTTCAAGGTAAGGAAAAACTAAGAAAAATAACATTTCCTTTCATTTTCATATGTGACCGAAAATCACCTCTTCATGGTGTTTTCTTTTGACTTGTTTTAGCTTCATTCCAATCTTCTAAGGGCTTGGTGGAGTCCTCTCTTGTTACTCATTCAAACTCTCTTCCATTTCCAAGGTAAAACAATCATCTTAATGTTTTAAGACATTATGTAACCTAGTGTTTATAAATGGGTTCAAGCATGAAGCTTGAATACTCATTACCTTGCTTTTATATTGATTAGAAAGTTGACAAGCAAACCAAAGCCTTTCCGATTTTAATCAAGGAAGATCAAGGAAAAATAAGTGAGAAAGTTGTGAAGGAAAAGAGGTAAATGAACTATCTCAATGTAGTTTAATGTCTTAAGAAAAATGAGCTTATATTGCTTATTAAAACTACCTAAGGAGCCAATGACAAATGAGCTAGAAAACTATTCTCAAGGAGATTATTAAAGGACATATGTGATGTTGGGTGTATTTGCAGGTCAAAGGCAATATATATGTGGAAATTCAGTGTTTATGGTTTATGCAATTTAAGGGCCTAAGTGCCAAGCAATTTAAATTATGCTCTATATTGTGATGTAGTGTAATTGGGTGAAGTTTTGTGTGTGAGAATGTTCTTGATGGATTTAGGTGTTCTTGACAGTTTAAAGGTGAAATTTATGTGTTTTGATGTAACAATGTGCTAGTAAAACCCATGTCAAAATATGGTTCTTGTATAAGGAATTTTAAATGTTTGAATGAGATTTGGTGAACTAGGAAGTACTAGGAATGACTAAGTGTTCTACTAGTGAAAGAACATGATTTAAGGAGTTCTTGAGTGTTAAAATGACTTAGACACTATCTTGGAGGATTTAGGAATCAAATGAGTGTTTTGGGATACACCAAAGACAAGGAGAAAAATAATGTCTTGTAAGAGGAGGAGGTATAAACTTGTGGAGAAATCTCAAGGAGTGGCATAAAGGAGTTTTGGTTAGTGAGAAAAGATGCTTGGGAGATGATGTTATAGTGGTGAGAAAACATTTTGGCATAGAGGTTATCATAGGTATGAAACACCACTAGTGCAGAAAATGTTTTTTACCACGGTTATTTTTCCTATATACCACGGTTAGAAACCGTGGTTTTTACTCGCGTGGTATATCGGAAAATTGACATAAACCACGGTTTAAAACCGTCGTTTAAAAGTAGATTATAAACCACGGTTCTGTATAAACCGTCGTTTAAAACCTATTTTGTCGCGGGATCAGAAGACTTTATACCACGGTTTGTACGGAAACCGTGGTATATAACAGTTTTATACGACGGTTATAGCAGTAACCGTGGTATTAAGTCGACTTTATACGACGGTTTTGCGGTAAACCGTGGTTTATACTCGTCATCCAGAGAGTTTTAAACCACGGTTTTGGTCGAACCGTGGTATTTTTTTTTTTTTTAGCCTCTACCACATATGTTTTTCCAACACACCCAATTTACAATCGTATATACAACCTGTACAGGGCATCCAACTGGTATTGCCCTTTGATAACCAACCACACTATATGCATGACCATATATAAACCAAGTTGCCACTTTGAATAGCAACATTGAAAATGAATTGCAAACAAAACTTTCAAACATAAGAGACGTTGAACTTTACAAAGTTTGAGAGTCTACCTTCAGCACAAACAAAAGTGTAAGTCTAACTACACTAGGATAAGATCTAAGTAACACTCAAGTAATTTTACACCAAAACTGCGATAGATGATCTCTTACAAAGTCCAGATCCCCTTTGGAATACGTGCTCCCTGCTTTTGTGAAAAAGAAACGATCTGTCCATAAAAAGAAACTGATCATCATTAGTACACAATTTTATTTCAAATGCAATAACTTTAACTAAAACTTTGATTGGTATGGTTTACCTTGTCATCATCAGCTAACGTGTCAATATTTTGTACAATCTCGAACATGTACCGCATCACATAATAGCCACAGCTTCGTGAATCAGGCTGCTCAGGACACTGTCATCACACCATCCATGGATTACAAACTTTAGATAGATCAAAAAATTAAACGTTTAACTTTAATACAAAAATGCATAAATTAAATGATTACTTACACGTATGTAATGGAAGTCCAAGATGGAGAATGGTTTCTTCGCATCACTCAAACCAAGATTATGACCCCTGCATAAATACAACATTTTAAAATGAAGCCATTTATTGTCAATAATCTAGGACAAGCTTAAAATAAATACATAATGCATTAAAATTTTTGAATACTCACTCCTTCAAATATTTCTCTACAGCTATCTCTCGAAGGTCATCAGGGCCGCCCAATGGGTCTAGTATCAACAAGCATGAGGTGTCGATACACAACACCATCAACATCCAATGATTGCTGCAAGAGATAAAACAAAGAATGTTTTGTAGAACAATATTTTTAATTATCACAATTAGGAAGCGAAAAATTCCAGTTATTGTGTACTTACATCTGATGATATGGGATCAGCAAATATTTGCTTCTTCTTCGCACCGCAGCACAAAATCCCTGCCTCACGTGCTGTGCACATCCTTGCGCATCCAATGCGGCCTGACTTGCTGACATCAATTGTGGGCACAAGAAAGAGATGGAATGTAATCTCTTGTTCGATATCAGTCTAGTAGTCAAACACCTAAACAACATTTTTTCATAAGATATGTTAAATAGCTTAAAAAATGAAAGATAATGTAATAATTTGAAAGATACTTACACACAATAGGCCTGAATCACAGAGATGTTAAGGAGGTCTCCCATCAAAAATTCTCTTACATCGCTCACGGTAATCATCAGAT
Source organism: Limonium bicolor (assembly GCA_023374045.1). NCBI lineage: Eukaryota > Viridiplantae > Streptophyta > Magnoliopsida > Caryophyllales > Plumbaginaceae > Limonium > Limonium bicolor. The sequence continues at coordinate 161,821,720 of CM041782.1, forward strand.
CTCTGGGCTCGGGGGAGTGGAAAACATGCTTAGACAGTTTCATGTTGAAATTGGTGACAGACTGCGGCTTCGTCATGAAAAAGTCATACAGCATTTTTTGATGGGAGGTCAACATCTTCAGATACTTGGGTGTCAGAATGGGGGATCTCCTAGGAGTCATATCGAAAGGTTTGACCACTTCCTTTCTCACACTCTGACTCTCCTCATTTGATTTCACAACTTCCTTCCCCTTATCCACTTCCTCTTCTTAACCGGTCTTAATTCCTTATCAATCTAATAGTATACAAAATTTAAATAATAAACATATCAGTCAACAGTCAAGTTAAAAACTAAACAGTAAACATGTAATTAAATAGTTTACCTTGTCACTACTGACATCAATGAGAGAATATGGCCATGGAACAACTGAAGATTTTGCTTGAACTATTTACTCCACTGATTCCACTCCAACGGAAGGGGAGAGTCCTCATGACCTTTCACAATATCGTCTACCATCACACACGTGGAGAGGTGGGATGGGCTTGAAATGTACTACAGTGTTCGGTCCGGTCTGTAAAACCCGACCGAATGCAACATGAACAGTCCCACAATCCAACACTTGAAACAAATGACATGATTTAGCCACCTACATCAACTCACAACAGTAAGCAAGCTAATAAAATTATATTGTTTTAAAATAATGTTAAAATAACTAAGGAGGAAAAAAGAACAAACCGAAAGGTTTTGATAAGGAAATGTGTCTCTGGTAGGAGAAGAAGGTGCAGGATGATCGACCATCGGAGTATCCACCGTCGTGGTAGGAGCAGACGTCGGTGCAGGATCATCGACAGTATCCGCCGTCGTGGTAGGAACAGACGTCGGTGTAGCAGTAGGTGCCGGTGTAGGAGACGCGGCCACTATCGATGTATCCGCCGTCGCAGTAGGAGCAGACGCCGGTGTAAGAGTAGGTGTCGGTGTAGGAGAATGCACCTGGCCCAATACTAAAGCCTCAAGTCTTCGCAGGCGCTCCTCGTAGGCTTGACGCTCCTCAGCGTGACATCTGAGCTCCTCAGCGTGACGTCTTTCCGACTCCGCCAACCGGTCGTGCACCCGTTCATCCACCATTCTCTCTATTTCAGCCTGTGGTACTCTCGATCGAGACGTAGAAAACACGTCTTTTTGGCGAACTTCCCCTCCAAGCCCCCGCACTCGCCCTGGATGATCCTTTTGCCCAAGGGCCTTATTCAGTGGATCATCCTGAGACGGAGGGGCCGGGACCATCTCCCATCGATCAGTAGATCCAGACTATTTTAAATTACAAAAATATTAGAAATGAAGTTACTAATTAGTAAACAACAACTTTTAAAAATATATACTTACAATCTTTGAAGCCAACTCAGCAGTCCGCTCTGCGGGAACACATAGACTCCCTCTTCATTTTTCTTCATGCGCCCCAGCATAAATGTCTGCACCCTACTTGCATCGTCAACAGTATCAACAACTGACTGAGTGCCGTCTTCATTCGTCTTCGTCAGTAAGCCCTCGCTCTTCCACTTCTCCAACCGCCCCGTATATCCAGCTCGCCCCATGTAGTGCTTATATACATTCTTCGCCGCGGTTATTCAATGCAATGTCTCACCTCTAAATGTTGCCAATATTCAAGTTCCCAAAATATTGATTTTTTCTTCCAGATGCTCTTTTCAGTGGCTTTAATTGGTGGACCGAAGTTGTTCACCACATTCTTCAACTGATTGTAAGTCTCAGCAGCAGATAGTGGTGGTCGAGCGACTGCATGATCCGTTTTTCCATCAAACTCTTTTGTCATCTTACGATATGTGTGCCCTTTAGGAAGGAATTTCCGATGGCCCATGTACACATTTTTTCCCACTGTGTTTTAACCGTATACTGCAAGTTCTATCTCCACATATAGGGCACGCTAGAGCTCCTTTAATTGTGTATCCCGAGAGGTTACCGTATGCAGGGAAATCATTGATCGTACAAAACAACATAGCCCGGAGCGTGAAGTTTTCCATACCATATGAATCATACACCGTCGCACCTTCATTCCACAACAATTTTAAATCGTCAATAAGTGGTTGCAAAAACACATCAATTTTGTTTCCCGGTTGTTTTGGACCCGATATCAACAGAGAGAGGAGAATATGTCTGGGTTTCATACACAACCATGGTGGCAGATTGTATATTGTCAATAAAACAGGCCAAGTACTGTGTATACTGCTCAAAGTGCCATAAGGGTTCATCCCATCAGTGCATAAACCAAGTCTTAAGTTCCTTGGGTCTGTACCGAATTGAGGGTATATTCTGTCAATGTTTCTCCATTGTGGTGAATCGGCTGGATGTCTCAATTTACCATCATCCTTTCTATGGGTAGCATGCCATCGGAGGTTCTCAGCATCTTTCTGAACTGCAAACAAACGTTTGAATCGGGGAATTATCGGTAGATACCACAACACCTTCGCAGGAGAGCCCACTTTAGTGCTTATGTGGTTTCTGTCACCCTTTTTTACATAGCGTGATTCCCCACATTCAGAGCAATGGTCATCCAACTCATTCTCCTTCCAATACAACATACACCCATTTGGACAAGCATGTATTTTTTTATATTCCATACCCATCGGACACATTAACTTCTTTGCCTCATAAGTTTTTGTGGGTATCACATTGTCCTTTGGTAGTACATTCTTCAGCAGTTGTAAAAGATCTGTAAAACTGACATCACTCCATCCATGTCTCGCCTTCAGATTGAATAGTTTTAAGACAACGCTCAATTTGTTTTGTGTTTGCGTTTCACATCCATTGTACAACGGTTCCTTTGATGCTTCCATCAGATTTTCGAATGATTTGGGTTTGTTGGAAAAATGTTGTTCAACATCTTCCATCATTGCATTAGGGTCCTCCTGATCATCTGAATCACTACCTAGTGAATCATCTTGAGTATCCCCAAAATCGTGTGAAGCATCCATTTCTGATTGTTCTGCAACAACGTTATCAGCACATTCAAACACTTGTACTGAATGTTGACCATGCAGTATTGTTATGGCTTCATAATCATCTGTAAACCCTCTGCGAATCAGATGATCCTTAATCTTGTCCACACCTCGGTATTTGAAGTCGTTCTTGCAATCGACACAAGGACATCGAATATATCCCTTATCCCTTGGTTTAAGATTGTCAACAAGGACTTTGCAAAATTTATTGACCCCTTGTAGGTACTTGATGTCCAATCTGTCACTGTACATCACTGAGCGCTCCATCTCCTTTTTCAACACACACCAGAGATGTCGTGAACTCGTTCCATTGATCTCCTCTTTTTTTATTTACAGATTTAACAACCTAAACCTATCCAATCACCTACGATCTCACCTAGGAACAAGTTAATAATATACAGTAGTTCAGTGATAATTTCGGCAGCATTACCCTACAGTTCTCCTAGTGTAGATATATATATACGAATCGTTTCAATTCACATATATATGTACACTAGAAGAACACTAGGGTAATGCTGCTGAAATTATCACTGAACTACTGTATATTATTAACTCATTCACAACCTAGATGGTGAGAGCAAAGGTCATTGGATAGTCCCAACAGGGACTATCTAAGACATACCTCTATCAGGTATATCTCAGACAGGTAATTCTATGTTTGAATTGATTTTCCATTGTTTAATAGAAAAACAAAAATAAATTGAAACATTTTAAATACCAACCTGATGAGTACTGGATGGTCAGCTAGCGCGAACAGCACAGAAGAAGGAGAAGTAGGCAAATGCTCTTGCGCGTAGTATATAACACCTATTCAATGAAATTAGAATATGGTTTTAATTTTATAAAAACTTGAATAATTGAACATATTAAACAAACGAACATAGCTTAAATTCTGGAAAAAATTTGGCATGACCTTTGCGTATTTTCAGACACTCCACATTTTTTTAAGGCAGAAACAAACACAGTAGCAGCAAAATTAATTCTCAGCAAACCATACGAATTATTATCAGACAGACAAGTATGCATATAGTAAATGAAATTAGAATATAAGGTTTTAATTTGAAAAAAAATATGAATTGAACAAATAAACAAACGAAGATATTTTGAATAAACCATGTTATTGAAACATTTTTAAAAAACTAACCCAATGAGTACGGATGATCAAGTCACAAATGGGAAGGAAGAGGGATTGTTCAACCGTAGAAACACCTATTCAATAAAATTAAAATAAGGTTAAATTCTGGAAAAAATTTGGCATGATCTTTGCGTATTTTTAGATACTCCACATTTTTTTAAGGCAGAAACAAACATAGTAGCAACAACATTATTTGTGACAATATTATATATATGTACATACATATAAGTATTTCTTTCTAAAATCATAATCAGAAATGCAAGTGTTTTACCGTGGGTTCTGATTAGGCAAACCGGTGGCAGAGGTTGACGGGGCAGCAACAATTAGTGCGACAAGTGGACAATCCAACCGTGGGTAGTAACACCTATCCAATGAACTTAGAATAAGGTTTAATTCTGGAAAAAATTTGGCATGACCATTGCGTATTTTTAGATACTCCACACTTTTTTTGGCAAAAACAAACACAATAGCAACATCAGATCAAGGTTCAAGTGATTCTCAATAAAACACACAGACATTTTAAGCATCATCAGACAGGGAACTGTTTGATTTTTTTAATATTTCAAATAAAAAACATGACTAAACAAATAAGCAAACAAATATATGTCAAAAAAGCATCGTGTTGAAACATTTTTAAATACTAACCTGATGAGCAGTGATTGTCAACTCACGACATAGGATTGGAGGTAGAGAAAAAAGAAACGGGATGTAGTAACACCTAATGATATTATGATAAGGTTTTAATTTAAAAAAAACATGAATAATTGAACAAATGAACAAACGAATAAATTTTGAATAAACCATGTTTATGAATCATTCTTAAAATACTAACCTAGTGAGTAGTGATGGTCATCTCGAAATGGGATGGAAGAGGACCTTTTTATATTTCTACAACACACACACACCGATGAACTCACAATCAAGGAACTTATGTTTTAAGGTTTTTATGCTCTATTTTAAAGAATGAACAAGAAATTCCAAACAGAAACCAAATGGAAACCCAATACGTCTGCAATCAAAATTCTTGATTATTCGAATCCAAGAAAATGACACCTCCAATAGTTTTTTAACAAATGAAGGGTTCTTATACAGTGCTACATAATCAATTATCGTACAGAGCCTTAGTTAGTATTCAAATTACAGAACAACTAGCTATAGAAGGATCAAGCATTGTGTTCTTATCCTTTACTGCGATACCTGACTTGAAGCAATCAGGCCTCCTAATATTTGACTGATGAAGGAAGAAACCTGTTTGTTTTTGTTTTGAATTTCTTGTTCATTCATGAAAATAGAGCATAAAACTAGAAAACATAAGTTTCTTCATCTGGTTTATGTATTCTTTTGTTCTTTTAAGTTCAATGTATCATGTATGTTGTACAAACCTAGCTTTTTAGTTCAACTCTTTAAACCCGGAAACATTGAACAACCATCAGCATATATAGAACTTGCTGTTGAATTGAAATTAATTCAAATTGTAATTTTATAATTCTACAATATTCACTTTCTTTCTTCCTGTTTTGTTATTGAATTGAATTCTAATTCAGATTTCTAAGAAATATTACATAAATTGCAACTGAATCCTATTCTGATGACCTTTTTCTATTTCTACAGCACACATTCACTTGCTAAACAGCAAGTGAAATACCCCAAACCTAAGTATGCTAAGTGAACATCAAATTAGGATGTAGTAGGGCTAAAATATGCCTTAGAAAGATTGGTAGACAATTTTAACCAAGGAAAACACAAGAAAGTGCCTTAAAGGCAATCAGGGCAAAAACGTGCTCTAAGCTTGGAGAGACTTGGGTGAGTACCCAAATATCATGATAAGACCTTAGTAATATCCTAATGGTCATTTTAAATCAATTAGCAAAGAAAACCAAGCTTGAAAACAAGTTAAAACACAAAATGTGCTTTAAGAAGTCTTAAAGCACATTTTTGAGAAATTGTCTTAGAATTGAGTTTTGAGTGGCTAAATGTCCATCATTACTCTTTAATCAACATGTGTACTAATTAGTATCACATTAGGAGGTCTAAATCAATAGGAAATCAAAAATTTCTGAAATATGTGCACTGATTAGTGAATAGTGCCAAATAGTGACTAGTTTAAGTTTTAATCAACTTAAGTCAATTAGTTGGTCAAACAAGACCATAAATATCTTGTTATAATGAGGGGGCCGGTTTTAAGGGTGGATGAGTCACCATAAGTAGTCAAGTAAGGAAGAAAAGAAGAGATAAGTAAAAGAGTACTATTTGCTTTATTAAAGCAAATACCTTATATTAGCCACCTTTCTTCTTCTCTCTCTTCCATTTCTCTCCTTCACCCACGGTTTCTTCTTCTTCTCTCTGTTCCAAAACCGAGAGTGTTGCTCTCCATGGTTCTCCATCTTCAATCACTTGCCAAATACAACTCCAAGCTCCAAATCCAAAACAAATTGCATATTTGTCTTAGTTAGGTCAAGACCTATCTTTCTATCTTTTCAAATCTTTCAAAGCTCCATTTTGGTGCCAAGAGAAAACTCCATTGATGGAGGAAAATCAAGTTTGAAGAGCTCATTAGCTTCTCCATTCTCTTAAGGTAAAGAAAATGTAAGAAAAACCATGTTTCCATCATTCCTTATACATGGCCGAAAATTCTTTCTCATGGGGCTATGTTTTTATGCCTTGTTCTAGCTTGATTTATTCACCAAGGACTAGTGGAGGTCCTATTTCATTCAATGCCAAAGTCTACCTTGAGACTTCAAAGGTAATCATCCACTTTTATGCCTTAGAACACATTTCTAACCTAGGTTTTTATTCCTTGAGGTTAGTGCATTGTTTAGTACTCATATGAGTCCTTAAATATTGATTAGAACATTGGCAAAAGGAATTTAAGTGGTGGCCGAGACCTATGCAAGAAGAAGGTCTAAGGAGGAGATTAAGATAAGCTTGAGAAAACAAGGTAAAATGCTTACCTAATGGGTTTAAGATTAAGGAATGAGTTTTAGATAAATACCAATGTGGCTTAAAGCTTACATTGTGTATTGGGTTATATAACCTAAGAAAAAGAACTTAAACAAGCTTATGAACTTGTGATTAAGGAGCTAATGAGAATGAGTTAGTAATATAAGTTTAAGGTGGATTTTAAGAGCATTATAACTACTATGAGATTGATGAGTGTATTTGCAGGTTGAAAGCTTATATATGTGGGAAATTCAGTGTTTAAGTTTAAGTTATTTAAGGGCCTAAGAGCCATGTCATTTAAGAGCCTTAGTGCTATGCAATTTAAGATTATTGCAATATATTGAGTTTGTTGTGAATGAGTTGGTTTGGGTGATGAGATATGATGAGAAAGAACTTAATGTGTGTGAGATGGTTGAATGAGGAAAAATAATGTGTTTGGGCATGATAAGATACTAGAGGAGCTATGGCGGAATTTGAGTAGAAAACGAAGTGTTTAAGTGGTAGTGGTGAGCTAATATGCCCTAGGGTTTACTAGGGAGCATGAAAAGAAAATTGGGTGGAAATGAGTTGACTAAGGAGTTCTTGAGGTTTAGGAATGACCTAGAGATGTCTAGGAGGTGTTAGAGGAATGGTGAGTGTTTTGAGCACACCAAAATCATGAGATGAGGAATATAAAAAGTGTGCATAAGATTAAGGAGAAGGTGTAATGATTAAGGTGATTTGAATATGTTCTAAGGGGAAATAATGACTAAGGAAGTACTAGGAAGTTTTAGAGGTGGTCTTGATGAAAAAGGGGTGAGATAAAGTGTGGTAATGAGTTATAATGACTTAGGCATTACTTGGAGGATTTAAGAATCAAGAGAATGTAATTGAGCATCTAGGACTTAGGCAAATGTTGGTAAACAACTAGGAAGGAAATAAGTTGTTGGTGGATGGAAGCTTAAGCTTAGGAAGGAACTTTAAGTAAGTGCTTAAAAGAGTTTTAGATAGTGAGAGATGCTTGGGAGATGATATTATAGTGGTGAAGAAAACATTTGGCATAGTGGTTACACTAGGTATGAACCACCACCTAGAAACCTAGAGGAAAACATTACAAGTGTTAGCATTATTACAAGGAAAAATGCATGATGACTAAGGTGGATCTTGGTGGATGATTTAAGGTATTTGAAGGAGGGCTTAAGGTGTATTTGAGGTGCCCAAATGAGGTTATAACATATTAGAATATATGAGGAGAAGTTTGGAGTTGAAAAAGAATTTAGAAACAAGTTTCTAGAGCCGACCGGCCTTAGGACCGGACTTGCAAGGTCGGTCGGGCTCTGTTACAATACCGGGAAATGTTTCTGGAATAGACCGGACATGGGACCGGACTTGTCAAGTCCGGTCGGGCTTGAATTTTGTACGGATAAAGTCTCTGGAATCGACCGGACATAGGACCGGACTTGTAAGTCCGGTCGGAGTGAATTTTCCAACGGTAAAAGGGTACTGGAATGGACCGGACTTGGCAAGTCCGGTCGGTAAGTCCGGTCGAGCCTAAAAACAAAAAAAAGAGAAATTTTGAATTCTAAGAATGGCAATGGGTAATAAGGTATGCCTTTGGTAGGGTAGTAATGATTGAGACCCTAAGAACTTAAGAGATTAAGTTAAGTTAAGTATAAACTTGAAAGTTTAAGATTAAGTTTGTAAGATTAAGTGTAAGACCTAAGAGGTGTTAGGTGGGGATATTAAGGAATTAAGTAAGTTAACAAGTTAAGTAAGTCATATTAAGTTAAGTGATTAACAACCTAAAACTGAATGAATGTTTTAGGACTTGGGAGTTTGGACTCCGGAAGAGAGTAAGCAGCCGAACGACCAACGGTGAACGGTACAGTTGTTTCTTGTGACCTGCTTGCTAACGAGGTGTCCCTCGGCTTGTGTGCTATTTGTTTTGTGTGATCACTAAACAAGATAAAGCATGCAATCGGAATATATTATATTTCTTGTATTGTTGTGTGATGTTTGAAAACTAACACAACATACCGTGAGAACCTACTAACCAATGTTTAGTAAGGAATTGAGTGAGACTAAGGAATGCCCCCTAATGAGGGACGATATGAACCGAAAGAGGTTAACCAACAAACAGGGTCTTGAGATAACTACTAACTGGAACTTGAGTGAGGAAACCTGGGACCGATCTCCGGTCATGCATGCTAAGGAAAGGGGGTCGTTATCTATAGTAGATTTGACCTCCGATTAAGGACTTGTCTTCGGACTTGTAGCCTAGGGCCGGTTGCCGGCTCAGCTACGCTGGATTCCCGTCCAGGGTAGGTGGCATTAAGATGGTGTGGTGGGATCTACCTAAATGCCCAACTAATTCTAACAAATATTGTTTATGTAAACCAATGGAGCTGATAACTCATTGGTTAGGGTTACGTGACCCGACAGATAAACAATGAATTAAGATACAACCATTCTAATTAAAGAACGGTTGACTTAATTGAGATAAGAACTGAGATAAGATTGAGATAAGGTCTGAGATAAGCTACAACCATTTCTATTTAAAGAATGGTTTGTATTCTAAGACTGAGATAAGCTACAGCCATTTCTATTTAAAGAATGGTTTGTTTTCTAAGACTAAGATAAGGATTAAGATTGAGGTAAGATAAGGTTGGACCGAGTTTAAGAGGAAACAAAACTTAAGGAGTTAAATAACTAACTCTCCAATTAAGGGAACGCATTTAAGTCGTTCATTGTGTGTGAACTTTGATTGTTCATATCTGAGTTGTTGTTTACTGCACTTTCTATTATGTTGTGCATCTAATCAACCTCCATGCTATCGACAATTAGTCGTCGTAGCCACGTTAGCTTGGGGGCCATGAGAGGATCGTACCAGCATTCGTGCTGACCCCCTTTGGGGGCTGTTTTTACTACACAGGTACATCAGAAGGCGGCCGTCGCAAGAGTAAGAAGAGGGTACAAGTGTTAAGGGCTAAGTGTGGCCTACGAGTTGTGCATGTACACTCGTATGGCAATCTGAGGTAGTAAGATGTATAGGATGTGAGGGGGTTGTAAGAAGGTTATGTAAATGGTTAAGGTTGTTAGACTAATGTTCGGTATATTCTGTAGTCAGACCGTGGCAAGGTCCTGGATTGTAAAGAATTCCGCTGCGATATGTTTATATATATACGGTTAAGTTGCGAGGCCACATTTGGATTGAGTTGGGGTGTTACAAAAAGTGGTATCAGAGCGTAGTTACGCTCTGAAGACAAGAAATACCGAACTTAGGAGAATGATGAGGCTGAGATTGAGTTATGGGTTAAGGGTTGAGAGATAGAGTGTGAGGTGCGTTAGCCAGGACTCCCCGGTGTTTACCGGATATCCATAGTGCCTAGGCCCGCCCTCCACATCCCTAACCCTAAATATGTGGAACAAACGCCAGAGAGAAGAAAGCCTTCTCTTACTCGGGGAAACCCGATCTAGCAGTTAGCTAACAATAAGCAGTACGAGGAACATCTTGTTGCATAACAGTTAAGGAGAACTGGGAGATTTTTAATGGAGCGCGTCGGCGAGACAGGCGTTACCAATGGAACCTTACCAGTAAAAGAACGGTAATTACCGGCAACATGGGTCGACATGCTACGCAGTCGAAATAACCCGCCATACCAATGATAAGGAAAGCACTACGGGTGCAATAGAAAGGAAAAAGGGAACGACATGTGTACCGGACAGTGGTCCGAAGGAGCATAACAGTATGATAATACAGAGCATGAGGATTGAGATTACTGGAAAGTCCAGTTAAGAACCAGGAACTCCAAACCCCACATAATGAAAAAGGTTATAAACCTGGCCGACACAATGCGAACAACGGTGGAAACACATACAAATTGTATATCAAAATAGGACTACAATGTAGTGCCTATAGAAGAACTATTACTTAATAACCACAACAGAATGTGTGGAGACAGGAGCGAGGATTAAGACATAAGAAAATATTAAGGGGTTCTCTCAGGAAGAGGAACGCCCTGATAAATGACGGTACTGTCAAACAACAAGGAAACTGCCGGATGGACGGTTACCCAAAATAAGAGATTATCGAAGGAGTCCCGAGGACTACCAATTACATGGAAATCAGAAGGAAGTGTCACTACCGATGTACCTTGTACCAATAACCCATCCTGCAAGGCGCACTTGCCATAGCAAGTGCTACCACAGTTAAGCTACACGGAAAGCCATCATGGCAAGATAGGAGAACGCTACAGTTGAAACGCATATTAACACCGGATTGTAAATCTATAAGGACAGAAAAATAAGACCTTGGAAAGGCCCGACGGCCTGACCATGATAAGATGAGAGGACACACCAGTCTGCTGGGAGCAGAACTTTGACAAAGTATTAAACCGTATAAATATTAGCAATGGTATAAACCAGTACAACAACAACCGACAGTGCGGTAAGAACATCAATCCCGAACTCCAAGGGGAAAAACCTAAGAGATCGCTCGGTAATGCGAGCAAAAACACTATATAAGCAATGATATACAAGGGATGTATTATAAGATACTAATGAGACTGTTGAAGCATCGACTTACAACGAAAACGAGATAAGACTCTCAGAGTGACCATTAAGGACACCAATAACAACATTCTCCAATGAAGATGTTGGAAAACCCGGAAATCAAGGATAAAAGAAATAAACATAAGCTATAACCTATTAAGGATTAAAGTCGTAGAACCCTGGAAAAGGAAAGCTCAGAGGACTACCCCCACAGAGCGGGCATAGTCGAGCCGAACAACTGATGAATGACAGTTAACACTGTTTGTTTAACTCATTAACACCCAAGTATGATTGATCATCAACGGTGGCGCAGTCAACGGAAGTTGAACGAAGCGTTGAGATGGAAGTATAAGACGACAGGATGATATCCAACTTGGATACCGTAAGGCAAACGCCTAATACGAACCTAACCCTGATTATTAAAAGACATAAGTCTAGTAGAATGACAGTATTGTCAATGACATTAAATAACCTCAGATCACCTGAACAACTTCCCTAGCAGGAAGCAGGATGCAGCAACTTATCATGAAATCCAATACTACATTTAGTATGTAACCTAACGGTGGATAGTGCTCAAAGAACCAGAATCTTATAGGGATGACCTGTAGATGAGTAGAGTACAAATAATGAACTGAGACATTAAGCATTAAGAGCCTACGAGCCAAGGATGTTAACCACATCAGAGCCCGAGGCGCAGTAAGTTATAAGAGAGCTTGTTTAAGCCACGAAGGGACTACAATTTGTAGATATGAACGGTTACTAAACCTATAACTTAGGTTAGGAAGAACATTACCAAGAAAGGGTACCAATGAGAATATTGAGATAATGCTAAGGACAGGAGCGGAGAACGAACCATGCCTTTTAGGGTGGGGATACCTCTCCTTGTTGTGAGGCCAAGAGTGGGAATGAACCCCTCACAAAAAGGGCTTTCACTTGTTAGAGATGAAGTGAACTTTATTTAGAAAATGGAAACTATGAACCTTGAGATTACCTTAGAACATACCAGATACACTTGAGTAATAATGAAGGTGGCACAGATAGACCCCATATCCTACACCCAGGATGTAAGAATTAGTATGGGCAGAGATAAACATTGTGACTGCACATTATGGCACGTCAATTAAACAATGCTCAGAAGAGCTTGTGATTCAGCGGATGACTTCTTCAGTAACCAGTTAAACTACATGGTAGATAACACCTTCATATCAAGAGCCAACTATTTTACAACACGGTACGACAACCGCCAATACCGGAATGAAAGAACTTCCAGTGTGTTAACACCAAGAAGGGATTGAGTATAAGTTAAGACATTAGAATAAGTGAGTAAGAGATTGCACCATTAATGGGCAACATGGTAAAGGCCAACTACCACGGTAGTAGTGGTCATGAGTACAATAGTTAGAAAGGTGGATTAAGTCATGGTGCGCGGTAAGGCGACCATTATGAATGAGCCGTCAAATATTGACACTGAGGCAATTAGATTTATGAGTTAAGATTAGCATAAGTAAGAAAATAAGATGGTAGACAAACTGAGCATTGGTGCCAGTAGTCTGGACCTGGTTAGGTAAGATTTCGCAGGAAGCACACTACCCATTCCTTAAGGAAATGGAAGTGCATTCCTAGTAGAACAAATATGAGAAACAAGATAAGAGGCTCTACGGAAAGAGACCTCAATTATTAAGAGACCGAATCAGTACGGGATACATAAAGAACTAGAGCATACAATACCCAAGAACACAGTAAATAGACTTCCCTTGATTAACTTCAAGAAGAACAATAAATGTTATTATGGAACGATGAAAGAGGAGATCGACAACAGAATACTTCATAATTAGCAATAGCTAAACGTGTGACGGACACTATGAGTTTACTAAAACGAGACGTGGGACGACTGCACCCCACAGGGGCTTGCAGGCCTGACACGCTCATTTATGAGTTAGTTGGGTAAGTAGTAATGTACCAGTAAGGTACCCCATGCATGTGAACGAGTGGTGTAAGTAACACGGGAAGTAGTCGACTCCGTACCACCGACAACGACGCAAGATCAGACAAGAGCAGCTACTACCACAAATAGTCGAAGAGAAGAGCTCAGTTGAACCAGCAACACAGAGGAACTAGAGAACAAATAATTAAGGACTATGAAGCGCGAAAAGCACGGATTATTAAGTATAGACATTGGATATGTCTTAAGATGTAAGGGATTAAGACTGTAAAGCGCATTATGCACTAAACAGTAGTTTCAGGCTAAGAATCATCCTCAGACCAAAGGTCAGTTGGGGAGAACAATTTAGACATTCGAGAAAATACTAAGAGTATGAGCGTAAGATCTTCAAGAAGAATGGATAGACGAGTTACAACTCATTAAGGTCGTGTATATATAAAGTTAACACGTGTCCATTGAGAGACTAATATTCCTAAACTGTAAGGATGCAGAAGGATGTACAATACTATAAAAGCTAAGTGAGGCAGTTAAGCCTAAGAACATCAGAGTGGTGCAGCGGAAGCTAGCAGATCACTACCTTTGAGATTAGACCAAACTAAGTTAAGGAAACGGTATAAGTACCGTTAAGAATCCTCGATACAGAGACTAAGTCATTTCTGATCGAATTATAAATAAGATAGGTGACGTGGAAGCTAGAATGCTTGGTGAGAATTAGACATCTTGAACTTATGTTCAAAGATGATGTAACGCTGATTACGTGGGCGTAATCCATTTAAGGGGGGTAGAGCGAAAACCGCTTAGCGTATGTTTGTGTACTGAGTACATAAACTACAGTGTGCATAGCACAAAATAATTTGAGAATATGTTTTACATAAACATTTTGAGATAAATCATTGTTATTGCACACAGAAGATGTGAATACCATACATATTAAGTACCTATCTTGTTAACTCCAGTGTGAGTACAAGTTAAGAGAATTAAGGAAGAGGATTAAGTGGATTAAGGAGACTTAAGAAATAAGAATATATGAGATATTATTTGATATGAGCATGAGTTAGGATATGGTAATGCTATGTGGTATGAGACAGTGGAAGTTGATATGAGATTGATATAGAATTTAGTAGGAATTTAAGTCTGAGGTGATTACTAAGAGATGAATTGAGAATGCTTGATGGAATGAGTTCACACTTTGGAGATGTATTGATTATGATTAGAAGAACTAAAAAGATAGAAAATTGGACATGAGTGAATTATTTGGATGTTTGAAAATGACGTGGGAGGGTGGAACTTGATTTTCTAGGGATCAAGGGAAACCGAACACAAATTGGGGTGGAAGGATAGTTCTACACTGATGCTGATCACATCAGGGTTGGATGATTCCTGAAACTCCCTACCAGTGGTCACAATTAAATCACACTAAGGATAGAGACCTTGGGAAAAAAAAATGAAATTGGAGTTGCTTGTATTTTTAATTAGAGGAATTATTCCTCACATGACCTCGTAAAAAGGATTACCTTTTTACTGAGTCTCGCCCATGAAGTCGAGGACGCACGAGCCTTTGTCTCGGACCGGTGACATGGGGAGAGCAGCGTGTTTGTATTCTGGCCCATGGTGACGAGGACGAATGAGCCATTGTCTACGGACCGGTGACATGGGAGAATACGTTGGAAGTTATGTGAATGTTTTAATCATCAAAAGGAACAAAAAGGAATTTTGAGTGCTACACATGCTTAAGCATGTTGTGTGATATTTAAGTATAAGAATTTGGCGGATCTAATGATCCAATGAGATTAAGTATACATAAGTATGATCTATATGATCGAAGGAATGAGGTAAGACATGTATTCTAATGAGATAAGATGCATGGGAACTTTGAGGACAAGTTTTTTAAGGGGGGTAGATTGAAATACCCCAAACCTAAGTATGCTAAGTGAACATCAAATTAGGATGTAGTAGGGCTAAAATATGCCTTAGAAAGATTGGTAGACAATTTTAACCAAGGAAAACACAAGAAAGTGCCTTAAAGGCAATCAGGGCAAAAACGTGCTCTAAGCTTGGAGAGACTTGGGTGAGTACCCAAATATCATGATAAGACCTTATTAATATCCTAATGGTCATTTTAAATCAATTATCAAAGAAAACCAAGCTTGAAAACAAGTTAAAACACAAAATGTGCTTTAAGAAGTCTTAAAGCACATTTTTGAGAAATTGTCTTAGAATTGAGTTTTGAGTGGCTAAATGTCCATCATTACTCTTTAATCAACATGTGTACTAATTAGTATCACATTAGGAGGTCTAAATCAATGGGAAATCAAAAATTTCAGAAATATGTGCACTGATTAGTGAATAGTGCCAAATAGTGACTAGTTTAAGTTTTAATCAACTTAAGTCAATTAGTTGGTCAAACAAGACCATAAATATCTTGTTATAATGAGGGGGCCGGTTTTCTAAGGGTGGATGAGTCACCATAAGTAGTCAAGTAAGGAAGAAAAGAAGAGATAAGTAAAAGAGTACTATTTGCTTTATTAAAGCAAATACCTTATATTAGCCACCTTTCTTCTTCTCTCTCTTCATCTCTCTCCTTCACCCACGGTTTCTTCTTCTTCTCTCTGTTCCAAAACCGAGAGTGTTGCATCTCCATGGTTCTCCATCTTCAATCACTTGCCAAATACAACTCCAAGCTCCAAATCCAAAACAAATTGCATATTTGTCTTAGTTAGGTCAAGACCTATCTTTCTATCTTTTCAAATCTTTCAAAGCTCCATTTTGGTGCCAAGAGAAAACTCCATTGATGGAGGAAAATCAAGTTTGAAGAGCTCATTAGCTTCTCCATTCTCTTAAGGTAAAGAAAATGTAAGAAAAACCATGTTTCCATCATTCCTTATACATGGCCGAAAATTCTTTCTCATGGGGCTATGTTTTTATGCCTTGTTCTAGCTCGATTTATTCACCAAGGACTAGTGGAGGTCCTATTTCATTCAATGCCAAAGTCTACCTTGAGACTTCAAAGGTAATCATCCACTTTTATGCCTTAGAACACATTTCTAACCTAGGTTTTTATTCCTTGAGGTTAGTGCGTTGTTTAGTACTCATATGAGTCCTTAAATATTGATTAGAACATTGGCAAAAGGAATTTAAGTGGTGGCCGAGACCTATGCAAGAAGAAGGTCTAAGGAGGAGATTAAGATAAGCTTGAGAAAACAAGGTAAAATGCTTACCTAATGATGGTTTAAGATTAAGGAATGAGTTTTAGATAAATACCAATGTGGCTTAAAGCTTACATTGTGTATTGGGTTATATAACCTAAGAAAAAGAACTTAAACAAGCTTATGAACTTGTGATTAAGGAGCTAATTAGAATGAGTTAGTAATATAAGTTTAAGGTGGATTTTAAGAGCATTATAACTACTATGAGATTGATGAGTGTATTTGCAGGTTGAAAGCTTATATATGTGGGAAATTCAGTGTTTAAGTTTAAGTTATTTAAGGGCCTAAGAGCCATGTCATTTAAGAGCCTTAGTGCTATGCAATTTAAGATTATTGCAATATATTGAGTTTGTTGTGAATGAGTTGGTTTGGGTGATGAGATATGATGAAAGAACTTAATGTGTGTGAGATGGTTGAATGAGGAAAAATAATGTGTTTGGGCATGATAAGATACTAGAGGAGCTATGGCGAAATTTGAGTAGAAAACGAAGTGTTTAAGTGGTAGTGGTGAGCTAATATGCCCTAGGGTTTACTAGGGAGCATGAAAAGAAAATTGGGTGGAAATGAGTTTACTAAGGAGTTCTTGAGGTTTAGGAATGACCTAGAGATGTCTAGGAGGTGTTAGAGGAATGGTGAGTGTTTTGAGCACACCAAAATCATGAGATGAGGAATATAAAAAGTGTGCATAAGATTAAGGAGAAGGTGTAATGATTAAGGTGATTTGAATATGTTCTAAGGGGAAATGATTACTAAGGAGGTACTAGGAAGTTTTAGAGGTGATCTTGATGAACAAGGGGTGAGATAAAGCGTGGTAAAGAGTTGTAATGACTTAGGCATTACTTGGAGGATTTAAGAATCAAGAGAATGTAATTGAGCATCTAGGACTTAGGCAAATGTTGGTAAACAACTAGGAAGGAAATAAGTTGTTGGTGGATGGAAGCTTAAGCTTAGGAAGGAACTTTAAGTAAGTGCTTAAAAGAGTTTTAGATAGTGAGAGATGCTTGGGAGATGATGTTATAGTAGTGAAGAAAACATTTGGCATAGTGGTTACACTAGGTATGAACCACCACCTAGAAACCTAGAGGAAAACATTACAAGTGTTAGCTTACAAGAAAAAATGCATGATGACTAAGGTGGATCTTGGTGGATGATTTAAGGTATTTGAAGGAGGGCTTAAGGTGTATTTGAGGTGCCCAAATGAGGTTATAACATATTAGAATATATGAGGAGAAGTTTGGAGTTGAAAAAGAATTTAGAAACAAGTTTCTAGAGCCGACCGGCCTTAGGACCGGACTTGCAAGGTCGGTCGGGCTCTGTTACAATACCGGGAAATGTTTCTGGAATAGACCGGACATGGGACCGGACTTGTCAAGTCCGGTCGGGCTTGAATTTTGTACGGATATAAGTCTCTGGAATCGACCGGACATAGGACCGGACTTGTAAGTCCGGTCGGAGTGAATTTTCCAACGGTAAAAGGGTACTGGAATGGACCGGACTTGGCAAGTCCGGTCGGTAAGTCCGGTCGAGCCTAAAAACAAAAAAAAAGAGAAATTTTGAATTCTAAGAATGGCAATGGGTAATAAGGTATGCCTTTGGTAGGGTAGTAATGATTGAGACCCTAAGAACTTAAGAGATTAAGTTAAGTTAAGTATAAACTTGAAAGTTTAAGATTAAGTTTGTAAGATTAAGTGTAAGACCTAAGAGGTGTTAGGTGGGGATAATTAAGGAATTAAGTAAGTTAACAAGTTAAGTAAGTCATATTAAGTTAAGTGATTAACAACCTAAAACTGAATGAATGTTTTAGGACTTGGGAGTTTGGACTCCGGAAGAGAGTAAGCAGCCGAACGACCAACGGTGAACGGTACAGTTGTTTCTTCTTGTGACCTGCTTGCTAACGAGGTGTCCCTCGGCTTGTGTGCTATTTGTTTTGTGTGATCACTAAACAAGATAAAGCATGCAATCGGAATATATTATATTTCTTGTATTGTTGTGTGATGTTTGAAAACTAACACAACATACCGTGAGAACCTACTAACCAATGTTTAGTAAGGAATTGAGTGAGACTAAGGAATGCCCCCTAATGAGGGACGATATGAACCGAAAGAGGTTAACCAACAAACAGGGTCTTGAGATAACTACTAACTGGAACTTGAGTGAGGAAACCCGGGACCGATCTCCGGTCATGCATGCTAAGGAAAGGGGGTCGTTATCTATAGTAGATTCGACCTCCGATTAAGGACTTGTCTTCGGACTTGTAGCCTAGGGCCGGTTGCCGGCTCAGCTACGCTGGATTCCCGTCCAGGGTAGGTGGCATTAAGATGGTGTGGTGGGATCTACCTAAATGCCCAACTAATTCTAACAAATATTGTTTATGTAAACCAATGGAGCTGATAACTCATTGGTTAGGGTTACGTGACCCGACAGATAAACAATGAATTAAGATACAACCATTCTAATTAAAGAACGGTTGACTTAATTGAGATAAGAACTGAGATAAGATTGAGATAAGGTCTGAGATAAGCTACAACCATTTCTATTTAAAGAATGGTTTGTATTCTAAGACTGAGATAAGCTACAGCCATTTCTATTTAAAGAATGGTTTGTTTTCTAAGACTAAGATATGGATTAAGATTGAGGTAAGATAAGGTTGGACCGAGTTTAAGAGGAAACAAAACTTAAGGAGTTAAATAACTAACTCTCCAATTAAGGGAACGCATTTAAGTCGTTCATTGTGTGTGAACTTTGATTGTTCATATCTGAGTTGTTGTTTACTGCACTTTCTATTATGTTGTGCATCTAATCAACCTCCATGCTATCGACAATTAGTCGTCGTAGCCACGTTAGCTTGGGGGCCATGAGAGGATCGTACCAGCATTCGTGCTGACCCCCTTTGGGGGCTGTTTTTACTACACAGGTACATCAGAAGGCGGCCGTCGCAAGAGTAAGAAGAGGGTACAAGTGTTAAGGGCTAAGTGTGGCCTACGAGTTGTGCATGTACACTCGTATGGCAATCTGAGGTAGTAAGATGTATAGGATGTGAGGGGGTTGTAAGAAGGTTATGTAAATGGTTAAGGTTGTTAGACTAATGTTCGGTATATTCTGTAGTCAGACCGTGGCAAGGTCCTGGATTGTAAAGAATTCCGCTGCGATATGTTTATATATATACGGTTAAGTTGCGAGGCCACATTTGGATTGAGTTGGGGTGTTACAGCAAGGGTAGAAGAAAGCATTAATAATCATAAGAGGGTGTGTGGCAAAGTAATAATGTACATGACTAACCGATTGTACCGTGTATATTTTCATAAACATCCAAAATTGCTTACTTCATAGAATATATATTGCAAACCCAGACCTTGCAAATTATCTTCCAATTCCAAAACCCATCTTTGCACCTTCGTTTATTTTTACCAGACATGGATTCAACCAGAAAAAATCAACCAGACATGCATAAACAACCAGAAAAAATCAACACACAATCGAAACACAAACCAACACACAACCTAAATTACACAGATTGCTAGTATATACAACTAGAAAAAATCGAGAAGCACCAGGATTTTACCAGACAATCGAGAAGCACCAATGGATTCAAGCGGAGGGAGGCGGAGGTTTCAGGCGTGCGCTGGGCAGTGGAGGAGGCCGGACTAGACTGGAAGGCGGCGTTCGCGACTTCGACAAGGCGCGACTTCACCGAAGGACGACGGAGCTTCACCGTGACGACAACAAACGAGGAAGCCGCTGTTTGGGCGGTGTCGAGCTGCGAGCGGGTGAAGAAGGCGACGGTGGAAGGGGGAAAAGCTCGACGGCGACGGTTTAGGACGGGGGAGTGGGAGTCGACGGGGGAAATCGCACGACGGAATCGCACAGGAGAAAGAGAGTCGCGGGGAAGAAGAAGAAATGAGGCTCGAGGGTCTTTAATTAAATGACTTTAAACGACGGTTGATAGACAAACCGTCGTTTAAAACCTATATTACGATCACAATAAACGACGGTTATCATAGAAACCGTGGTTTTTAAGTTTTGGCGGAAAATTTAAAACGACGGTTCAAGAGTAACCGTGGTTTAAACTCGCTTTATACGACGGTTTGGATAAAACCGTCATTTTATTATGATGAGCCGTGCAACATAAACGATGGTTCCGTCCAGAACCGTGGTTTATATATACTTTATACGACAGTTAATAAGAAACCGTCATTTATTTTGATGGGCCGTGCAATATAAATGACGGTTCTGTTAATAACCGTGGTTTATAGAGTATAAATGACGGTTATTTATTTAACCGTGGTTTAAAGTGCGTCATTTAAAATCTTTTTTCTACTAGTGCACCACTTGGAAACCTAGTGAAAAACATTACAAGTGTTAACATTTTTATAAGAATATGTGTAATGGCTAAAGTGGATTTTGGTGAGTGATTTGGGGAGTTTAGTGGATGGCTAAATGTGTTTTTGAAGTGCCCAAATGAGGTTAGAACATACTAGGATATATAAGGTGAAGTTTGGAGTCAAATGGACAATTAAAAGCAAAGGTCTGGAGCAGACCGACCTTGGGGACCGGACTTGCAAGGTCGGTCTAGCCCAGATTACCCAGCCAGAAAACTCTCTGGGATGGACCGACCTTGGGGACCTGACTTACAAGGTCGGTCGGGCTTGGATTTTGTGTACGGATTAAGTCTCTGAAATAGACCTACCTTGGGACCGGACTTGCAAGGTCGGTCATGCCTAAATTTTTGTACGGGAATTGTTTCTGGAATGGACCGACCTTGTGGACCGAACTTGCAAGGTCGGTCGGAGTAGAATTTTCTGACGGTAATATGTTCTGGAATGGACCGATCTTGGGACCGAGTTGGTAAGGTCGGTCGTAGTGTAAATTTTCAAACCCGAAAGTCACTGGAATGGACCGACCTTGGGTAAGGTTGGTTGACCCAAAACTTAAAAAAAATAATAAAAAAAAGGAAAATTTACACTGCCCACCCATCACATTATGGGGATTATCATTGCCCACCCATGAACTTTGAAATTTAACACTGCCCACCCATAAACTAACATTACATTTTCTTCCGTCATCTTATTCCTTCAATTCCGTCACTTGGTGTTATAGGTTGACCAAATTAGTTTTGTTGACCAAACTAAAAAAAAAGATTGTCGTGCCTTCTATCTCCCGGTTATCTTCTCGACACAAACACCATTCTTGTATATCAGTTTCCTCCGCAATTTTAACAGAGCCAGCGCCACATTATCATCTTCATCTGGTTTGAATCCTTCTTCTTCATCGCCTCATTGATTAAGGTAATGGATTCACTATTTCGTTTTTGATTTTTCGTCCCAATTCTTCATCTCTATTATTTTTTTGTTTGTTGCTTTATTCGACCGAAGCATCTGGTTGTATGCCGGGAGCCTGAACGCATGGGGGGCGGTAAGGTCGGCAGTTTATTAGCGGTGGGAGGGCGGTTCTAAAATGATTCGAGGACTCTCTTAGACTCAACCGCCTTGGATCCGTTTCCCTATCTCCTCCCTACGCTCTGCTGCCCTCGTCCAGTCTCACTTTCGCACTCTCTTCTCTCCCTTCTTCCTCTCGATTCTCTCTCTCTCTGCCTCTATATCGCCGTCGTCCTTTGAATCTATATGATAAATTGGAGAGTAGCTGACAATCTTGGACTGTGTATTAATAGATGTCCACGACTCATTACATTTGTCGTTCCCGCATAACTGAAAGAAAGGACTTCCTTCCTTCCGTCTTTGATCTTTCCGTCCTGAAGCTTTTCTTCAGCTCTCTTTCTCTGTGCTTCTTTAACAAAAGCGACTAACAGATCAACACACACAGCTAGCTGTTCAGTAGGGGAGGAGTGGAATTTGCAATTCTTGTGAGATCGATGCAACTGTAGAATACATAAAAAGAGCAAGGTACGATATCCCTTATTCCTCTCGATTCTCTCTCTCTGCCTCTATATCGCCGTCGTCCTTTGAATCTATATGATAAATTGGAGAGTAGCTGACACTCGACTGTCGCTTGCCTTGGCGAGTTCGTATCCAACTCGAACCCGATGCGACGAAGGGTGCACGGACGGGACGAACCGGGAGATAGAAGGATGAAGTTGAGTTGGATTGGAGGGGCAGCTCGAACCAAGATTTAATGGCAGTCTGAGCTGGGCTGGGCAAACTTTTTTCTGTTTACATCCAGTTTGAATGATGTCGAAGAATGGTGTCTGTGTCGAGAAGATGAACCGGGAGATAGAAGGCACAACTGTCTTTTTTTTTTAGTTTGGTCAACAAAACTAATTTGGTCAACCTATAACACCAAGTGACAGAATTGAGGGAATAAGATGACGGAAGAAAATGTAATGTTAGTTTATGGGTGGGCAGTGTTAAATTTCAAAGTTCATGGGTGGGCAATGATAATCCCCATAATCTAATGGGTGGGCAGTGTAAATTTTCCTAAAAAAAATAAACAGTGTGGCTTAAGTAGTTAACCCTAGGGGGTATAATGAAGGAAATCAAGGGTAAGTGTAAGCATTAAAACATGTCATATAACCATGTAAAATGCTTAGTGAACCGGAAGTTAAATAAGTTAATCAATCGACATTATCAATTATGTTTAGGAACAACTTACGGTGGAACACAAAAGCAGCAAGGACCAATGTATGGTTTTCTTGCAGTCTGTTGCATACCGGTTTACACCGTCTTGTGTGTTGTTTGTTTTCTGAGTGTTTATAACCTTGTAATATTTAATCATGAAATGAGCTTACCGTCATTATTCTTAATGTGATGTGTGCGTACCGATACCGGTAACCTCGAATGCGTGTTAATTGTTAGTTAACCAATGTTAGGTAAACGTAAGAGAACGTTATCCGGTAATAACGTTTCCAACCTAAGGAACGTTCTAACCAAGGCTATGTATGAGTTGTTTGTGCTATGTGTGTCACTGAAATATTTCTTACTTCCCTTGTGTGTCTAACTGGACCTAAACCCTTGCTTGTGTTTGAAAGAGTCAAGTTCCATCAATGGAGCTACTAACAAGGGGTTAACCGGGGAGTGAGGAATCCGGTCGTTCCGGTCACGCGTGTATGTACGGGGGTCGACATCTGAATCAGATTCGGCTCTCTCCTTATGTTAAGGTTGTTTTCCTTTGGATTTCGACCACCCACTAGCTTAGCCAAAGCTTACCTACCTGACTTCCAATCGGGTTAAGGGGAAATTATGTGTTCGGTGTGTCGGATCACTATATCCGTCATGCCTAAGTGTTAAGTTGCTCGTTCGATTAAAAGAACGGTAACGAATTTATGTGACAAGCTTAACATGAGGGTGAAACCATTCTCTAGGCTTACAGTGTTGACTAACCAACTTGGTTCGTTTTCTAAAGTGAAATGTTCTCACTATGTATGTGATGTTGTGCTATGCAATATTTCTTGCTATGCTTTATGTGATGTATGTTAGAAATGAATACCATGTTATCATGACAAATAGTTGCGCGTATCCCGGTAGCTGATGGGCTGCACGTTAACCATACCAGCTAAGGGTTGCTGACCCCTCGGGGGCTCCATATTTATTTTTAGGATGAGGATCGAAGAAGCGGAGTGGCTGTAGATCTTAGGTTATGGAATACTTTGGGATTATTTTGGATGTTGGGCCCGGGGTGCACCTGTGCTCCCGTGGCGCTATATTTTTGGGTACCGTTATTATTACCGTGGCAGTTACAATGACGGTTTACAGTAATGTGTTGTAATTAAATACTCGGTATTGTTGATTATGTATTTATGGTTATTAGTTCTATGCTCGGGAGTCTGATCATCAGACCGGTACAAAATTGTATGTATTCTGCCTAGTTAGCCACGTGGGTGGCTAACGGCGTGTAACACCAAACCGTTTAGTTATCGTTTTAGTTGTTTATTTCCGCTGCGAATTCGGTTATTTGTTAAGTGTGTAGTAGGGGTGTTATAGTTCTCTCAAGAGGTAAGCTTTCTAAAGACCTTTAGATATTATTTCTCACTTCATGATTCTTTCTATAAACATGAGTATATGACCTTACTTCTATTTTTGTCCTTGATCTACTTTTGGGTAATATATCTTTCTTTCCTTTTCAAAACTAGTTCAAATCTTATGGGTGAATATCTGAGAAAAGGGTGAAAAAAAGAGAAAAAGCTTCATAAAGAAAAAAAAGAAAAAAAGAGAAAGAAAAAAAAATGTATATGAAGCATTATGAGGTTGCAACATTGCCTCAAAATAAAAAAAAAGGTTTTCCTTTTGTCTTTCTCCTAAATTCCCCGTTCTTTAAATGCAAAAAAATCATGGTTAGATTTAGAAACCCTTGAAAAATAGGGCTGAACGATAAAAAACCATTGATGAGAGTCTTGGTCACATTCAGAAACTCTTGAAAAATAGAGATGAATGTGGAAACCGGAAAAAGGAGAGATGCAAAACCCCTTATGCAAAATAGCCCAAGAGTCTTATTTCCGTTTTTGAGATTGAATGTTTTACTTTTACCCACTTGTATATTATTGATAGAATGAGAAAGATTAAGTGATGCTTATGAGTAAGGGTCAACTAGTTAGGAAATAAATATCTCACTGCCATTCTAAAGTTTATTTATTTTGTGCACAAGTAGTTACTCTTTCCTGATTTAATTTTGCTTGAGGACTAGCAAAAGGTAAATGTAGGGCCTTGATAAGCCGTAGACTTATAATATTTTATAAGCTAGATTTGTAGTATTATTAGTTAAATAAGGTTAGCATACGTAGTATTTACATTAATTTATATAAAAAGTCATTTTATATGTTCAGACTAATACCTTGAGTGTTTTCCATGCAAGGAGCAAGTTCTACATCAAAAACCAAGTAGCACCGGATGTGGAGCCGGGTTCCTTCTGCCCGGCATAAGCACGCATCAGAAAAAGGGATCAGGCCAGGTATGGTGCCGGTTGTTCTTTATCCGGCATAAGCAAACAACGCACCTATTCGCCAAAAGATATCGGTTATTTACCGTTATCCAAACCCTCGATGCCGGGTATGGTGCCGGATGTAATCTATTCGGCACAAGTGACTTTTCGCGCCAAACGGTTTCGACCGTTACTGGAAAGCACGTGTTTAATTCTTATGCCGGATTACTCCAACCCGGCATCTGAAGATTTTCAAGTCTATAAAAGGCCGTGAGTCTGCACTTGGAGGAGAGACTTCTAGCATTATTTTTACATTCAAAATCTCTTAAAATCACGAAGAACTGCTGCCAAGGAAGCGCTGCAATTCCATCCAGAGAAAGAAGACATTATCGAGGTCAAGGGAATTCTCATCAAGTTGTACTCTTGATCCTCCTTGTATCTTCTCTCAATGTTCTGGTTGGTTTGGTAGACTCTTTGGCTGCCTTGATTAGATGATTACTTTGTAAACACTCATTGGTCATTAATGGAATTCTCAAGTTTCTTAACCCGAGTTTTAATCTTCTCACAAGTAGAATAAGGATCTTATCTTATTCTCTTATCTCTAAGTTCTATTTGAGGCTTACAAAAGCAAGAGTAGAATAGATTAAACTTTGGTAGTCTTTAATATTGTTGTTCTGAAAAGTGGGCAACAAATGCTAAGGTTTTGGATTATTCTCTATTTTCCCATTATTCTGTTGGTATTCGCTGCATGAATCATGCACGGTGCGAATTAGAATGTTGAGTTCTTGTTGTTGAACCAGAAACTGGAAGTGTTATTCACGAAATGACCGATGCCGGATGTAATGCCAGGTGGAATATGTCCGGCATATTCAAAGTTCTTGAATATGTCGGGTATCCTAAGTCCGGCACTTCGTCCGGCGTATTCATTTTGCGAGAATTAAATTCTTTTTGAGACTTGCCACTTTTGATCCTTGATCACATGAGTTCTTGCATTGCTAATTGACCCTAATCAAGGTTAGTTCGTTGTGAATAGTTAGTTTTAGAAATACTTATAACACTTTTTCCCCCCCCTCTTTACTTATTAATTATAAAGGCTAGGACTAATTTTCTATACAAGTCCCTAGGGTTCGACTTACTTGGTCTTAATTTGCTTCCCTGCTACTTTTGACCGGGTTTTTGTTTGCTACCCCGTATTAGATTGAGTAGGTTTTTTGCATTTTAGTTTGTGCCGTGCAGAATGCCGGGTATGTATTCCCAGCACATTCTATTTTCGCATGTCACTTTGTGCATTATTATTCTTAGGATTATAGGGTTATTTCTACAATTCATACCTACTAAAATCTTTGTTAGCAGTTACAACTAATTACTTCTTATATTAATATGGGTTTATTTCGGCGATCAACGTACACAACATGACTATACACATCATGTAATACATACACACCACGTAACACCGCTCTTCTTAGAGAACATACACTTTACTTAGGATGTGTCAGATTGAAATACCCCAAACCTAAGTATGATTAGGAAACATCATTTATGATGTAATAAGGCTAAAACATGCCTTAGAAACATTGGTAGACAATCTAAACCAAAGAAAACATAAGATACCGCTTTAAGGGCAATTTAGGCAAAATGTGCTCTAAGTTTTGAGTGACTTTGATTAGCACCAAATATCATTGTGAGACCTTATTAACATGCTAATGGATATGTTAAATCAATTACCAAAGAAAACCAAGCTAAAAAACAAGCTTAAACACAAATGTGCTTTAAGACTCCTTAAAGCACCTTTTTGAGAAATTGTCTTAGAAATGAGTTTTGAGTGGCTAAATGCCTATGATTACATCTTAATCAACATAGGTACTAATTAGTATCACATTAGGAAGTCTAAATCAATGGTAAATAAAAAATTTCACAAATATGTGCACTAATTTGTGAATAGTGCCAAATAGTGCCCAAATTAAGTTTAAGTCAACATAAGTCAATAAGATGATCAACCAAGACCATAAATATCTCCAATTAAAAGAGGGGGGCCGGGGTTTGATGTGGGGAGTCACCACATGACTAAGCAATTAAAGGAAAAGAAGAGGAAAAAGAGAGAATAGTATTATTTACCTTTTTACAACATAAAACCTTCTTTTAGCCTACCTCTCTCCTCTCTTCTACATTCCTTTCTTTTTCCATGGTTTTCTTCTTCTTCTTCTCTGTTCCAAGCCGTCCAAGCAGCACCTATGGCACCACCACCTTCATTTGTCCATAACTTGCTCATTTTAGCTCCAAATCAAACACTAAGCATAGATTTCTCTTAGTTTGACCAAGGCCTTGCGTCCTATCTTTTCAAAATTTTAAAAGCCTCATTTTGGAGCCATGGGAAATCACCATTGGAGAGGAAAAAATCTAACCTGAGGTGTTCATCATCTTCTCCATTCATTCTAGGTAAGAAAAATGTAACAAAAATCATCTTTCCACCACTTTCTTACACGTCCAAAAATTTCTACTCATGGGCTTTCATTTTTATGCCTTGTCCTAGCTTGTTTTCTATTCTCCAAGGGCTAGAGGAGGTCCTTCTTGATTCATATCCAAGCCTACTTTAAGACTTCAAGGTAAAATATTCATTTTAATACCTTAAAACACATTTTTAACCTAGGTATGATTCCTTAAGGTTAGTGTATTGTTTAGCACTCATGCGAGTCATTGTATATTGATTAGAACATTGGCAAGGGAAATAAAGTGGTGGCCGAGATTCATTCAATGAAAGCCCTAAGGAGGAAGTTAAGATAAGCTTGGAAAACAAGGTAAATTGCTTACCTTATGGTGGTTTAAGGTTTTAAGGGATGGGATTTAGATAAGTACTAATGTAGCTTAGAGCTTACATTATATAATGGGTTATATAACCTAGGAAAAAGAATGTAAACAAGCTTGTGAACTTGTGACTAAGGAGCCAATGGGAATGAGATAGTGAGATAAGTATAAGGTGAGTTATGAGAACACTTATATTGCAATGGGAGCATTGTTGTGTGTATTTCCAGGTTGAAAGCTTTTATATGTGGGAAATTCAGTGTTTGAGTTTAAGTCATTTAAGGGCCTAAGAGCCATGTCATTTAAGAGCCTTAGTGCTATGCAATTTAAGATTATTGCATTATATTGAGTTTATTATGAATGAGTTTATTTGGGTGAGAAAATGTGATGAGAAAGGATTTGATGTGTGTGGGATGATTGAATGAGAACAACAATGCATTTGGGTGATATACTAGAGGAGCTATGACAAAATTTGAGTAGAAAACAAGTGTTTAGGTGGTGGTTGTGAGTTAATATGAGCTAGGGTTTACTAGGAGACATTAAAAAGGAATTTGAGTGGAAAAGAGTTAGTTAAGGAGTTCTTGAGGTTTAGAATGACCTAGAGTTTTCTAGGACACACTAGAGGTTAGATGGGTGTATTAGACAGAACAAAATCATGTTGTAAGGAATGTTAAGACTTGAGCAAAAATCTGAAGGAAATGGAGTACAATACTTTGAGATGATTTAGGTATGAACTAGAGGATATAGCAATGAGAAATCTTGATGGCTTATGTAAGTGGTGAAGATGCTAGTAGTGGATTAATAAGGTCGTAGTTGGATGGTAAAGAGTGGACTTGGTGATGGGAGTGAAAATTGAGGAGAATGTTGTCAATTGTCGAGGAAAATGACTCAGAATGTAAAAGAGTGTGTGATTATGAGAATGGTGTGTAAGTTGGGTAAAAGAGATGGAAATGTCTAAGGAGGGCGTAGCATGGACAAGGTAAATGAAGAACAATGTTAAGGTGCTAAGAAGATGGGAGGAAATGTATAGGTAAGTTCATGAGATTAGGTTGATGAGTAACAAATGGAAAAGAGAGGAATTTGTGCAAGGATATGCAAGATGACTTGAGGAAGTTTTGGTAAATGAACTGAAAATGTGAAAATGATGTTTATGAAGTGGTCAAACTGTTAAGGAGGGAACACTTGGGTTGGTTGAAGTTTTGGTAAGGTTACAAGTTGGAAATGTAAGGAATTATATGATAAGTGTTAGGAGTTTTTGTAAGAATTTAGTAAATGTTTAAGAAGATCTTTATGGTTGTTTAAATGAATTTGGTAGATGTTTTAAGGTGAGTTTAAGTGCCTAAATGGCATTAGGACATATGGGGAAACTTGTGGAAAAGTTTGGGAACACATAGACAATTTTTGGGAGTTTCTGCACTGGACCGACCCAGGGACCGACTATAAAACACTGGGCGGAAATATTTCTGGAATGGACCGACCCAGAGGATCTTGGGTCGGTCGGGTGAATTTTAGAAGACATGAAAATTTCTGTAATGGACCGACCCATAAGGCTTGGGTCGGTCGTGGGTCGGTCTGAGGGAATTGTTCGAACCAGAAAATTACTGGAACGGACCGACCCAGGGGTTGGGTCGGTCGGTGGGTCGGTCGACCCTTAAGACATAAAAAAAACACTAAGAGTGTTAAGTGGTATTAATGGTACCCCATTAAGAGGGCAATGATGATTAGGAATATAAGACCTAAGGGGTCAAGTTAAGTATAAATTTAAATGTTTAAGGTTAAGTTTGTAAGATTAAGTTGTAAAACTTAAAGGTGTTAGGTGGGGATCTTTGATGGCTAAGTAAGTTAAATAAGTTTAGTTAAGTAAAGAAATTAACCACCCGATTCGTTTAATGTTTTAGGGTTTGAGTAAGTGGAACTCCGGAGGAGAGTAAGAAATCGAACGACCAACGGTGAACGGTACAGTTCTTCTTGTGACCTGCTTGCTAACGAGGTGTCCCTCGGCTTGTGTGCTATCTTTTTATGTGTGCCGGCTAAACAAGATAAATCATGCAACCGGAACATTATGTTTAATGTATTGTTGTGTGATGTTTGAAAACTAACACAACTTACCGTGAGAACTTACTAACCAACGTTTAGTAAGGAATTGTGTGAGACTAAAGAATGCTCCGTAATATTAGTTTGTTAATAACCGAAAGAGGTTTAACCAACAAACATTGTCTTGAGACTTCTACTAACTGGAACTTAGGGGGAGTGAGGAATCCGGGACTGACTCCGGTCATGCATGTTAAGGAAAGAGGGTCGGAATCTAAAGCAGATCCGACTTCCGCTTAAGGACTTGTCCTCGGACTTGTTGCCTAGGGTCGGTTGCCGGCTCAGCTACATTGGACATCCAGTCCAAGGTAGGAGGCATTAAGATGGTGCGGTTGGATCACCTAAATCCTAAATTTTAAGATAAGTTGTTTATTCAACCAATGGAGTTAATAGCTCATTGGCTAGGGTTGCTTTTGACCCGACAAAAATAAACATTGAGATAAGATACAACATTTCTATTTAAAGAATGGTTTGTATTCTAAGACTGAGATAAGCTACAACCATTTCTATTTAAAGAATGGTTTGTTTTCTAAGACTAAGATAAGGATTAAGATTGAGGTAAGATAAGGTTGGACTGTGAATAAGAGGAAAATAATTTATGGAGTTAAATAATTGACTCACTAATTAAGGGAACACATTTAAGTCATTCATTGTGTCTAAACTTTGATTGTTCATATTTGGCTTGTTGTTTATTGCACTTTCTATTATGTTGTGCATCTAATCAACCTCCACGCTATCGACAATTAGTCGTTGTAGCCACGTTAGCTTGGGAGCCATGAGAGGATCGTACCAGCAATTTTGCTGACCCCCTTTGGGGGCTGTTTGTACTACGCTGGTGAACGTCAGAAGGCGCCGGTCATGAGAGTAAGATGGGGCAGACGTGTTACGGGTTAAGTGTGGCCTACGAGTTGTGCATGTACACTCGTATGATATTTTGAGTTAGTGAGTTGTATAGGATGTGAGGGGATTGTAAGAGTGCTATGTATTTGGTTAAGACTTGTAAGTACTAAAGTTCAGTATATTCTGTTATTCAGACCATGGCAAGGTCCTGGAATGTATTTGAATCCGCTGCAACGTTTGTATATGTGGTGATAAGTTTGAGATAACCACGATTGGATCGAGATGGGGTGTTACAAAAAGTGGTATCAGAGCGTAGTTACGCTCTGAAGACAAGAATACCGAACTTAGGAAAATACTGAGGTTGAGGTTAAGTTATGGATTAAGGGTTGAGTGATAGTGCGAGAGGTGCGTTAGTTAGGACTTCCCGGTGTTTACCGGATATCCAGAGTACCTAGACCCCCCTCCACATCCCGAACCTGAATACGGGGAACAAACACCAGAGAGAAGAAAGCCTTCTCTTACTCGGGGAAACCCGATCTGGTGGTTAGTTAACAGTTATCAATACGAGGAACATCTTGTTGTACAACAGTTTATGAGAACTTGAACATTTTAACTGGAGCGCAACAGTGAAAACAGGCGCTACCAATGGAATTCTACCATAAGGGAACAGAAATTACCGGCAACATGGGTCGACATGCTACGCAGTCGAGTTACACCGCAATACGAATGATGGAATAAACGACATGAGTATCAGACAGTGGTCCGAATGAGCATAACAGTGGGATGATACAAGGCATGAGAGTTAAGACTACTGGAGAGTCCAGTTAGAAACGGGAACATCGGACCCCATACAATGAGAAGGATTACAGACCTGGCTGACATAGCGGAGGCGACAATAAGGACTCGTACAACTGTATACCGGAATAGGACTACGATGTAGTACCTGAAGGAGGATCATTACTTACTAACCACGACAAAAGGTGTGGAAACGGGAGCGAAGATTAAGACATAAGAAAGTAACAAGGGGTTCCCTCAAAAAGAGGAACACCCTGATAAGCGACAATACTGTCAAACCAACCAAGAAACTGCCGGATGGTCGGTTATCCAAAAACGAAGGAACATCGAAGGAGTCCTGAAGACTACCAAAGATATAAAAGATTAGGTGGAAGTACCACTACCGACGCCCATGGTACTGGTAGCCCACTTTGCATGGCGCACTTGCCATAGCAAGTGCTACCACGGTTAAGTAATACGGAAAGCCATTATGGCGAGTTAGTAGAATACTACAGTTGTAGTACATATTAATACTGGATTGCAAAATCCATAAGAACAAGAGAGTAAGACCTTGGAAAGGCCTGACAGACTGACCATGATAGATGAGTCGACGCACCAGTCAGCAGGGAGCTGAACTTGGATGAAATACTAAACGATATAAGTATTAGCAACGGTACAACCTACTATAATTACCACCGACAGTACGGTAAGAACACCAATCCAGAACCTCAAGGAGAAAAACCTAAGAGATCGCTCAATAATCCGAGCAAAACACCATGTAAGCAGCAACATACAAGGAATGTATTAGGAGATACAATGAAGGCAATCGACAGAACGACTTCCATCAGGAACGGGATAAAACTCTCGAGATGACCATTAAGAATACCAATAACAACCATCTTCGTTGAATATGATAGTAAACCCCGGAAACAGGGATAGAGGGAATAAACTTAAGTTATAACCTACTAAGTTTAAAGACATACAATTCCAACAGGGGAAAGCTCAGAGGACTACCCCCACAGAGCGGGCATAGTCGAGCCGAACAAACTGATGAATGACAGTTAGTATTGGTTGCCTACCTCATTAACACCCAAGTATAATTTATAATTGATGGGTGGCGTAGTCAACAAATGTGGAATGAAGCGTTGAGATGGAAGCATAAGATGACAGGATGATATCCAACTTAGACACCGTAAGGCGGATGCCTAATACGAACTTAACCTTGATTGCTAAAGACATAAGTCTATCAACACAACAGAATTGTCACAGACACTGGTTAACGCCAGATCACCTGAACAAATTTCCATAGCGGGAAGCAGGATGCAGCTACCATGAGACTTGATACTACATTTAATATGTAACCTAACGGTGGATAGCGTCCAAGAATCAGAAACTTATGGAGATAACCTACAGATGGGTAAGAGTACAAGTAATGAACAGAGACATTACGCACTAAGAGCCTACGAGCCAAGGATGCTAACCACACCAGAGCCGAGGCACAGTAAGTTATAAGAGAGCTTATTTAAGCCATGAAAGAACTACAATTCGTAGATGTGAACAGTTACCAAACTTATAACTGAGATTGTGGAAGAATTGCCAGTAATGGCCACCAATGAGAATATTGGGATAGTGCTATTGACAGGGGCGGAGAACGAACCATTCCTTTTAGGGTGGGGATACCTCTCCTTGTTGTGAGGTCGTGAGTGGGAATAAACCCCTCAAAAGGGCTTTCACTTCTTAGAGATAGAATACTCTCTAATAGAGAATGGAAACCATAAACCTTGAGATTACCTTAGAACACACCGGATACGCTTGAGTAATAAGAGACTGCATAGACAAACCTCATATCCAACACCCAGGATTTAAGAATCAGTAATCGTTCGAGAGAAACATTGTGAATGCACAGTATGGCACGTCAAGTGACCAATACTCAGAAGAGCTAGTGATTAAATGGATGACTACTTCAGTAACCGGTTGAATTACATGGTAAATAACATCATAAGGATTAAAGAATGTGAGAGTGATTAGCCTACTTACGAACCTGAGATTGAAGCAGAATACCTTCATATTAAGAGACAACCATTTTACGACACGATATAGCAACCGCCAGACACCGAAATTAGAGAACTCCCAGTGTGTACACCAGGAAGGGATTAAGTATAAGATAAGATGTTAGAATAAGTGAGTAAGCATCTGCACCATCAATGGGAAACATGGTAAAGACCAACTACCACGGTAGTAGTGGTCGTGAGTACAATACCTATATAAGTGGATTAAGTCATGGTGCACAGTAAAGCGACCATTATGCATAAACCGTCAAATATTGACACAAAGACAATTAGATCTATGAGTTGAGACCGATATAAGTAAGGGAATAAGATGGTAGATGAACTGAGCATTGATGCCAGTAGTCTAGACAGTGTGAGGTAAGAGTTCACAGGAAGCACACTACCCATTCCTTAAGGAACTTGAAGTGCGTTCCTAGTAGATCAAAACATAAGAAACAAGATAAGAGGCTCTATGGAAAGAGACCACAGTTACTAAGAGATCGAGTCAATGCGAAATACAGAAATGAGCTAGAGCATACCATACCCAAGAATACAGTAAACAGATTTCCCTTGATAAAGTTCAAGAAGAACAATAAGTGTTATTAGGGAACGTCGAAAGAGGAGATCGACAACAGAATACTTCATAATTAGCAATAGCTAAACGTGTGACGGACACTACGAGTTTACTTAAATGAGTCGTGGGACGACTGCACCCTATAGGGCTTGCAGGCCTGACAGATTCATTTATGAGTTAGTCGGGTAAGTGGTAATGTACCAGTAAGGTACCCCATGCATGTAAAACGAGTGGTGTAAGGAACACGGGAAGTAGTCGACTCCGTACCACGATCAACAACGCAAGATCAGACAAGAGCAGCTACTACCACAAATAGTCAAAGAGAAGAAACTCAGTTGAACCAACAACAACAAGGAATCAGGAAACCCATTTCAGATAGGAAATAATTAAAAACTATGAAATGCGAAGAGCACGAATTGTTAAGTACAGACATTGGACATGTCTTAAGAAGTTAAGGATAAACTGTAAAGCGCAATAAGCACTAAACAGTAGTTTCAGATTAAGCATCATCCTCAGATCAAAGGTCAGTTGGAAAAGAACGATTTAAACACTTGAGAGAACGCTAAGAGTATGAACATTAGATCTCCAGAGAGACTGATAGACAAGCTACAACTCATCAAGGCCGTGTATATATATAAAGATAACACGTGTCCATTAAGAGATCTTTAGTACTAATTATAAGCATGCAGGATGAGGATATACAATACTATGAAGGATAAGAGAGGCAGTTAAGCCTAAGACTATCAGAGTCGCGCAGCGGAAGCTAGCGGACCGGTAACTTAAAGAGGTTTCACATACCTGATGAACGCGGAAAGGGAATGATATACCACACATATTCCAATGGAACAAATATAAGACTTATCAATTGAATGCCTTAGAACCTTTGGGTTAAGACCAAACTAAGTTAAGAAAATGGTATAAGTACCGTTAAGAATCCTCGATACAGAGACTAAGCCATTAACCTAGTTATGACCCTGTGATCGAATTATAAGTGAGATAAGGGACATGGAAGCCAGAAGGCTTGGTGAGAATTAGACATCTTAAACCTATGTTTAAGGATGAGATGATGTTGATTACATGGGCATAATCCATTTTAAGGGTGGTAGAGCAAAAACCGCTTAGCGTATGTTTATGTATTGAATACATAAACTACGGTGTGCATAACACAATAATTTGAGAATTTTTTTTATTACATAAACATTTTGAGATGAATTATGGTTATTGCGCA
Organism: Limonium bicolor; assembly: GCA_023374045.1. Taxonomy (NCBI): domain Eukaryota; kingdom Viridiplantae; phylum Streptophyta; class Magnoliopsida; order Caryophyllales; family Plumbaginaceae; genus Limonium; species Limonium bicolor. The sequence goes on from CM041782.1 coordinate 161,857,682, forward strand.
CAGAAGATGTGAATACCATACATATTAAGTACCTATCTTGTTAACTCCGGTGTGAGTACAATTAAGAGAATTAATGAGACTTAAGGAATATGGAATATATGAGATATGGGTCGATATGAAAGTATGTGTGAGATATGGATAAGATAACACTATGAGATATTATTTGATATGAATATGCGGTAGGAAATAATAATGCTTTGAGATATAAGATGGTGAGAAATCTAGGAGGTATAAGACGGTGAGAATTGGTATGGAACTGATATAGAACTTAGTAGGAATTTGAGAGCCTTGAGGTAATTACTAAGAGATGAACTGGGAATGATTGGTGGAATGAGTTCACATCTTGGAGATGTATTGATTACAATTAGAAATACTAAAAAGATAGAAAATTGGAAATGAGTGAATTATTTGATGTTTGAAAATGGCGTGGGAGGTGGAACTTGATTTTCTAGGGATCAAGGGAAACCGAACACAAATTAGGGTGGAAGGATAGTTCAACACTGATGCTGATCACATCAGGGTTGGATGATTCCTGAAACTCCCTACCAGTGGTCACAATTAAATCACACTATGGATAGAGGCTTTAGGATAAAGCGAAATTGGAGTTGATTGTGTTTTCAAATAGAGGGAATTATCCCTCACTTGACCTCGTAAAAAGGATTTCCTTTTTACTGAGTCTCGCCCATGAAGTCGAGGACGCATGAGCCTTTGTCTTCGGACCAGTGACATGGGGAGAGCAGAGTTGTTTTGTATTCTGGCCCATGGTGGCGTGGACGAATGTGCCTTTGTCTACAGACCAGTGACATGGGAGAATACGATGAAATTTATGTGATGGTTTTAATCATCAAAAGGAACAAAGGAAATTTTGACTGCTATACATGCTTAAGCATGTTGTGTGATATTTGAGTATAAGTGTATGATAGACCTAATGAGTCAATAAGATTAAGTACACATAAGCATGATCTATATGATCTTTGGAATGAGGTAAGCTATGTACTCTAATAAAATAAGATGCATCAGAACATTAGGGACAAAGTTCTTTTAGGGGGTAGATTAAAATACCCCAAACCTAAGTATGATTAGTAAACATCAATTTATGATGTAATAAGGCTATAACATGCCTTAGAAACATTGGTAGACAATCTAAACCAAAGAAAACACAAGAAACTACCTTAAGGGCAATTTAGGCAAAAATGTGCTCTAAGCATGGAGTGACTTTAATTGGCACCCAAATATCATTATGAGACCTTATTAACATGCTAATGAATATGTTAAATCAATTACCAAAGAAAACCAAGCTCAAAAACAAGCTTAAACACAAAATGTGCTTTAAGACTCCTTAAAGCACCTTTTTGAGAAATTGTCTTAGAAATGAGTTTTGAGTGGCTAAATGCCTATGATTAAATCTTAATCAATATGTGTACTAATTAGTATCACATTAGGGAGTCTAAATCAATGGGAAATCAAAATTTCACAAATATGTGCACTAATTTGTGAATAGTGCCAAATAGTGCCCAAATTAAGCATAAGTCAACATAAGTCAATAAGATGGTCAACCAAGACCATAAATATCTCAAATTATAAGAGGGGGGCGGTTTTTGATGTGGGGAGTCACCACAAGAGTAAGCAATTAAAGGAAAAGAAGAGGAAAAAGATAGAATAGTACTATTTACCTTTTTACAACATAAAACCTTCTTTTAGCCTACCTCTCTCCTCTCTTCTTCATTCCTTTCTTTCTTCCACGGTTTTCTTCTTCTTATTATCTGTTCCAAGCCTTCCAAGCAGCACCTATGGCACACCACCTTCATTTGTCCATAACTTGCTCATTTTAGCTCCAAATCAAACACTAAGCATAAATTTCTCTTAGTTAGACCAAGGCCTTGCTTCCTATCTTTTCAAAATTTGAAAAGCCTCATTTCGGAGCCATGGGAAATCGCCATTGGAGGAGGAAAAGCTAGCTTTAGGTGTTTATCATCTTCTAGGTAAGAAAAATGTAAGAAAAAACATCTTTCCACCACTTTCTTACATGTCCGAAAATTTCTACTCATGGGGCTTCATTTTTATGCCTTGTCCTAGCTTGTTTTCTATTCTCCTAGGGCTAGAGGAGGTCCTTCTTGATTCATATCCAAGCCTACATTAAGACTTCAAGGTAAAATATTCATTTTAATACCTTAAAACACATTTTTAACCTAGGTATGATTCCTTAAGGATAGTGTATTGTTTAACACTCATGAGAGTCATTGTATATTGATTAGAACATTGGCAAGGGAAATTAAGTGGTTGCCGAGATTCATTCAAGGAAAGCCCTAAGGAGGAAGTTAAGATAAGCTTGGAAAAACAAGGTAAATTACTTACCTAATGGTGGTTTAAGGTTTTAAGGAAGAGATTTAGATAAGTACTAATGTAGCTTAGAGCTTACATTATATAATGGGTTATATAACCTAGGAAAAAGAATGTAAACAAGCTTGTGAACTTGTGACTAAGGAGCCAATGGGAATGAGATAGTGAGATAAGTATAAGGTGAGTTATGAGAACACTTATATTGCAAAGGGAGCGTTGTTGTGTGTATTTGCAGGTTGAAAGCTTTTATATGTGGGAAATTCAGTGTTTGAGTTTAAGTCATTTAAGGGCCTAAGAGCCATGTCATTTAAGAGCCTTAGTGCTATGCAATTTAAGATTATTGCATTATATTGAGTTTATTATGAATGAGTTTATTTGGGTGAGAACATGTGATGAGAAAGGATTTGATGTGTGTGGGATGATTGAATGAGAAAAACAATGCATTTGGGCATGATAATATACTAGAGGAGCTATGGCGAAATTTGAGTAGAAAACAAGTGTTTAGGTGGTGGTTGTGAGTTAATATGAGCTAGGGTTTACTAGGAGACATTAAAAAGGAATTTGAGTGGAAAAGAGTTAGTTAAGGAGTTCTTGAGGTTTAGAATGACGTAGAGTTGTCTAGGATGAACTAGAGGTTAGATGGGTGTATTAGACAGAACAAAATCATGTTGTAAGGAATGTTAAGACTTGAGCAAAATCTGAAGGAAATGGAGTACAATACTTTGAGATGATTTAGGTATGAACTAGAGGATATTACAATGAGAAATCTTGATGGCTTGTAAGTGGTGAAGATGCTAGTAGTGGATTAATAAGGTCGTAGTTGGATGGAAAAGAGTGGACTTGGGTGATGGGAGTGAAAATTGAAGGAGAATGTTGTCAATTGTCGAGAAAATGACTAGGAATGTAAAAGAGTGTGTGATTATTATGAGAATGGTGAGTAAATTGGGTAAAGGAGATGGAAATTGTAACACCCCTACTAATTCGGCTCCTAATTATCCTATAAATGTCGCACATAATAAAAAATCGCAGTGGTAAATAACAGATGTCGCTCTAATGGTGTCACTGTTATCACTCGCCCATACGGGTGATAACGAAGTACCTGATAATCAACTTGCGAAACGTATTCCCGCAGTGACCACAAGAGATAGATAGTAGTACTTAAAACAATCTAAAAACAAATCCAACAACAACCGATTATTACAGACCATGAGCATCTAATTAAAATACACCTCGGTTACACAACCCGAGTCCAAAACCACATTAGTATCACACCGTACCAAGCCTAACCAACAGTAACACAATAGTCGCGCCTCGCGTCGACCCACCAGCTAGTCTCCTGCAATAAAAATGGTTTGTGGTATGGAATCAGCCCCTGCTGAGTATGTTATCACATGCCCCGTCATGCCTCCTCAAACCCCTCAATTAATTGGTCGAGAGCATGAGATTCGTTACATGCAATACCGTTTTAATATTAAAAACTGTAAAACAATTAACAGTAATATCCATACAATATCACAACCATCAATACACATAATATAACCACAAGTATAACCAATGAACAACAAGCGAAATCAACGAGAATGATAAACAAGTATTAATTCTCGTCCATGGTGTAGAAACCAATATTGTTCGCCACTGTACAAGTCTCGACTATATTAATTGTTCAGTTATACCTAGTGACAATGTCTCGTTGAAAACGACATGTCTCTAATTACCCATAAATTATGGCGGGTCACCCACGGCAGTAGCCACTCCAACGGTAGAGTCTCCGACCAACGAGCCATTCTAGCTCACGGGAAATTTTCTTGATACTTACGGACCCGTACGCGGACATCCTGGTATCGTTTTTGTGATCACAGCGCGCACCAAGAGCCACATCCTCCTGGCTTTACTATCTTTCCATTAATTAATCATACCATCACATCGCATTACCAATTTTTCTAACACAGCAGACTAAGGTCATTAGTCCAATCCGGAGTCTGTAAACTCGGGATCCAGTGTTAGATACGAGAGCGGCGTTTAGGAAGGCCAATGCTCCGTATAAAAGTCTCGGATAATATGTATATCTTATTATCCTAGTGCTACAACGTTTTTCTGACGATCCTTATATTTAATATAAGATAGCACCATAGCCGCTAGTTCGTTTTATATATATAGGTTCATACATACGAACCAATACTGTTAACTCAACAACAATAAATAATAAGCAGCTATAAATATACAATTCATGCATATTATTAACACATTCAGACAAACAATCTTATCACAGATCACACAGAAGTCTGAACTAAGGAAGTCCTCAGAGACAATCAGAGACACATAACAACATACCGTTCACCCTGATGAGTATTACGGTGGAGTATGAATCAGCAAGATCCTATGCTCCGTGTGTCGTCCCTAACAATCTAAACAATACATAATGCTACTGATTAGCATCCCGTATAACAACACAACTCTACGGTACCCCGTACCGTCACTAATACCCCCCGTTTATCCCCCGTTATTAACTGTCAACGTTTGTCGGGTTTTCGGCTTAACTCGAGATTTGGAAAAACGTTATATTACATGCGTAGTCTTGCTTCGTATATTAATATACTTAATGTTGAACTTGTTATCGCATGTAATTTAATATACCCTTGTATATCATATAGTTTGTTTCTATATGGCATGTATAATTCTTAACATGTATTATACATTTCACCTTAGTATTTATTTTCCTAAGGTTTGTTTCTTCCAAATTTAATGGAGTATATTCATATGTAAAAGTACTTTGAATTATTTAAATTCTTATTATTCCATGTATACTCTCTTCACATTAGAATTTCCATATCTAATGTTTATAATTCTTTTCTCTTTATCTATTATCATTTTAATTATGATAATTTATAGTTATTGAACCACATACATTTTCTACATCATAACATATACTTATTTATATACATGTATTATGGAACTATTTATTATATGGTAAGTCTTATATTATATATTCATTCTTTTTAATGAATACCTTTTATATTATAAATGTTAAACTCTTATAACATTAAAAACCATATTATAAATTCCATTTAAAAATGTTAATATTTCCGAACAGCACCTATGTTCTTAAATATTTACAAAATCCACCACATAATTAATATAATGTTACATTATAGTTGTATAACATATATTATGACATTTATATTGTCATTAAAACAATTATAACCTATAGTATATTTTGATATAAAATACCAAACAGCCCCTTATATCCTCGGCTTTCACATAAACCACTAAACTTCTATAAATCACAAATCAATCCCAAATTATATTTCATTGTTACACTTATAATATATACCTTATATTATAATCCTTAAACCTTAAATAATTATAACCTATAATTTTTAAAGGCTATAATTTTCAAACAGACCCTAGGAATGTTTTAATTAATTCTCACCACAAAACTTTGTATATATTCCAAATCTTCCCAATTTATAATACATAGTTTCTAATTCCATTAAAACTATATATTATACATATATCTTTATAAAACCTTATATATAACTCCAAAAAATACCAAACTATACCAAAGGTTATAAATATCATTCCTAACCTTATACTTCCTCTAAATTCGGTTTCTACACATATGTTACCCATTTGTAACAATGTTATAAAATACCATATATTATACTATATAATTAATACCAAATTAACCAAATAAACTTCTAAAAATTCCTAATAACTTAAGGACTGTTCTAAATTCTATTTAGTACCCCTAAGTCTCGGAAATTACATTATAGACCCATCTTTTATAAACCTTTTACAATTTAATACTATCTTAATATAAGGTAGTATTTTAATTTCCTAAATTCTCCAAACTTGGTCAAAGTCTCCTATATAGTCAACTTTGACTTCTAATACCAAATGGAGACCAAACTTTCGGTAATCACCAATAATACCCTATACCTTTCTATTTTTACAATTTTGACACAAAACTTTATAAAATGTTATAATTTTTATTAAATTCATTTTAAAACCCTAAATTCCTCTAAATTAAGCCCACGACTTTATATGTCCAGTAATTATGATTTGGCCCCAAACTTAATTATATAGGCATAAATCTAACTAAATAAGCTTATAAACTTAAATTAAAATGGCCTAATGACATGGCCTTATTACAACCTTGAACTTGCAAAATAAATTACACATTAAATGTCTCAAAATATAGTATAACTCACGGCCTCACTTTAGTTTAAATATTTTTCCATATAATGTCATAATTTGACCATTATGTTAATTAAATCACTTAAATGACTAGCTTAATTTATCTTAGTCATTTTTTCCATTTCTAGGTTAATATAACCCATATGTTAAACTCCACTCACGGCACAATTTATATATGTGCTTAAAAATCATAAAAATCATAAGTTTAAGGTGTTTATACCTTGATCTCTCCTTGTATGAGCTCGGCAGCTTAGAGGTAAATTCACCACACTATTTAGACATGTTTAATACACCAAAATAAGATATGGTTATACTCCAAGCTTGAGCTTAACCATAAGGAATAATTAATGTAAGATTTAAGGCAAAAATCACCTTAAAATGCAAGGGAACTTCAAGATGGTTTCAGCCTGTACCAAGCACTCCTAATGGTTTTAAATTCACCATATCAACATAGGAAATAGCTAGACAACAACAAGCTGCTATGGTAATTGATTTTACCTTGGCAAAATGCCTTAAAAGAGGGTATTTCCTTTGGATCTCGGCCACCCTTGCTCCAAATGGCTAACCAACTGAATTAACATGTAAATATGAATATTATGAGTGTATAAACTCATAAAATCAGAGGAAGAAAACTGCTTGAAGATTAGAGAGGCTTAAGGTATGTTTTTACCTTAAAATGCAAATTTGAGCAACCTTGGTCCTCTACTTGCTTCAGCCGAGTTTGGATGTTGTTTTAACCTTAGAACACTGAGAATGAGCCATAGGAATTGATGAGCCACGAGATCTAAGTGTAGGTAGTGAAGAGATGAAGAAAAAGAGCTAAAAATGACCTTAAAACCTTACCTTAGAGCTTAGGAGTTAGATCTGCCTTCCATGATCAAGAATAAGGCTTGAGAGGTTCTAGGAAGGGAGGGAGCTCAGCTGGAATGGATGGAATCGGACAAGGGACAAGGGACAAGGAGTGATTGGAAAGAGTTGAAATAATTGAAAAAGTAACCTTTATTACAATAATGTGGTGTTAGGTAACTAATTGTCAATCTATGTTTTGTGAGCTGTCCTCCCACCTCCTTGCATGCCGACAGCCATGAGGTCAAATGGGTCATTAATTGACCATTGACCAAACTTGGTCAATTTGACTCAAACGGGCCCCCTTGTGGGGTTTTATTAATATTTAATATTAAATGTAAAATTTTTAAATTTCTGGAATTAAATTCCTAATATGATATAATGTGATATATTATCATATTTAAAGGTAATTATAACCTTTAAGCCCATTAAAAACCAATTTAGATGGCAATTACACAAAAACGTGCTTAAAGGTGTTTTAGTGCACCTTTTGTGTCACAGGGTGTTTCTGAGCTTAGTTTCTTTGAGAACGGTTTTGTTGTGTTCCTTACTTCATTATAATACTTAGGAATCTACTTTGGGTCCTATTTGAGGTCATACAATCTTTATGGTGCTTTAAAGCACATTTTGGCTTTACCGATCTTAAGGCGTGTTTTGCCTTGTTGAGATCTTTTAGATTGTTCCCCAATACTATTTAGATGTTTATTAACCATCTTAGATCATTAATATATCATTTAATTATATTTTAAAGGTTAGGTGTATTAAAGAAATGTCTAAGGAGGGCGTAGCATGGACAAGGTAAATGAAGAACAATGTTAAGGTGCTAAGAAGATGGGAGGAAATGTATAGGTAAGTTCATGAGTTTAGGTCGATGAGTAACAAATGGAAAAGAGTGGAATTTGTGCAAGGATATGCAAGATGACTTGAGGAAGTTTTGGTAAATGAATTGAAGATGGAAAATGATGTTTATGAAGTCGTCAAACTGTTAAGAAGGGAACACTTGGGTTGGTTGAAGTTTTGGTAAGGTTACAAGTTGGAAATGTAAGGAATTATATGATAAGTGTTAGAAGTTTTTGTAAGAATTTAGTAAATGTTTAAGAAGATCTTGATGGTTGTTTTAATGAATTTGGTAGATGTTTTAAGGTGAGTTTAAGTGCCTAAATGGCATTAGGACATATGGGGGAACTTGTGGAATAGTTTGGGAACACATAGATAATTTTTGGGAAGTTTCTGCACTGGACCGACCCACTGACCGACCCTGTTTGGGTCGGTCGAACTGTAAAACACTGGGCGGAAATATTTCTGGAATGGACTGACCCAGAGGATCTTGGGTCGGTCGGGCTGGCCTTGGGTCGGTCGGGTGAATTTTGAAGATGGGAAAATTTCTGTAATGGACCGACCCATTAGGCTTGGGTCGGTCGTGGGTCGGTCTGAGGGAATTGTTCGAACCAGAAAATTACTGGAACGGACCGACCCAGGGGTTGGGTAGGTCGGTGGGTCGGTCGACCCTTAACATAAAATAAAAACACTAACAGTGTTAAGTGGTATTAAGTTCCCCATTAAGAGGACAATGATGATTAGGAATATAAAGACCCAAGGGGTCAAGTTAAGTATAAATTTAAATGTTTAAGGTTAAGTTTGTAAGGTTAAGTTGTAAAACTCAAGAGGTGTTAGGTGGGGATCTTTGATGGCTAAGTAAGTTAAATAAGTTGAGTTAAGTTAAGAAATGTACACCCGATTCGATTAATGTTTTAGGGTTTGAGTAAGTGGAACTCCGGAGGAGAGTAAGCAACCGAACAACCAACGGTGAATGGTACAGTTCTTCTTTGTGACCTGCTTGCTAACGGGGTGTCCCTCGGCTTGTGTGCTATCTGTTTATGTGTGCCGGCTAAACAAGATAAAGCATGCAACTCGAACATTATGTTTAATGTATTGGTGTGTGATGTTTGAAAACTAACACAACTTACCGTGAAAAACTTACTAACCAACTTTTAGTAAGGAATTGTGTGAGACTAAGGAACGCTCCCTAATATTAGTTTGTTAATAACCGAAAGAGGTTTAACCAACAAACATTTTCTTGAGACTTCTACTAACTGGAACTTGGGGGGAGTGAGTAATCCGGGACTGACTCCGGTCATGCATGTTAAGGAAAGGGGGTCGGAATCTAAAGCAGATCCGACTTCCGCTTAAGGACTTCTCCTCGGACTTGTTGCCTAGGGTTGGATGCTGGCTCGGCTACATTGGACATCCAGTCCAAGGTAGGAGGCATTAAGATGGTGCGGTAGGATCACCTAAATCATAAATTTTAAGATAAGTTGTTTATTCAACCAATGGAGTTAATAGCTCATTGGCTAGGGTTGCTTTTGACCCGACAAAAATAAACATTGAGATAAGATACAAACGTTCTATTTAAAGAATGGTTTGTAATATTTAAGATAATGATTTGAGATAATGATACTAGAATTTCCAGAGATGATTAATTTGATAAGCTAGACTAGACTGAGATAAGCTACACTAGGGCTGTCCATGTAGGTTAACCGCCTTATTCGGTAACCGCTTTCGGTTAACGGGTCTTCGGTTTTTTAAAACCCAATTCCATTACCATTCCATTTAGATCGGTTAACCGGATTCGGTTAACCGTTTAATTCGGTTTTCTAAAATCCGATTCCATTACCATTCCGTTTAGACCGGTTAACCTTTAGTTCGGTTCGGTTTATCGGTTAACTTATAGCCGTGTATTTTTTATTACTGATAAGACCCATACCATTAATATTATAATACAACATTGATCATTCAACTAAATCGTGACAAATCAAACACATGTGACAAAAAGTATAATAGTGTGCATATTCCCTCAATACCTAACATTAATTATTAATAAGGTGAACATTAATATTTGAAGATTTTGGTTGTTTATATAATCGGTTAACCACGGTTAACCGAGCGGTTAACCGTTCTAGAAAATTCAATACCGTTACCGAAACCGAAACCGGTCAATTTACACGGTTCGGTTAACCATACCGCAAGAACCGGTACGGTTAACCTGAAAACAGGTACGGTTCATTTCGGTTTCGGTCGGATACCGCGGTTTCGGAATTTTTTGGGCAGCCCTAGCTACAACCATTTCTATTTAAAGAATGGTTGTTTTCTAAGACTAAGATAAGGATTAAGATTGAGGTAAGATAAGGTTGGACTGTGAATAAGAGGAAACATAATCTAAGGAGTTAATAATTGACTCACTAATTAAGGGAACACATTTAAGTCGTTCATTGTGTCTGAACATTGATTGTTCATATTGGCTTGTTGTTTATTGCACTTTCTATATGTTGTGCATCTAATCAACCTCCATGCTATCGACAATTAGTCGTCGTAGCCACGTTAGCTTGGGGGCCATGACAGGATCGTACCAGTAATTTGCTGCCCCTTTGGGGGCTGTTTTTACTACGCAGGTGAACGTCAGAAGGCGCCCGTCATGAGAGTAAGATGGGGCAGACGTGTTACGGGTTAAGTGTGGCCTACGAGTTGTGCATGTACGCTCGTATGGTATTTTGAGTTAATGAGTTGTATAGGATGTGAGGGGATTGTAAGAGTGATATGCATTTGGTTAAGACTTGTAAGTACTAAAGTTCAGTATATTCTATTATTCAGACCGTGGCAAGGTCCTGGAATGTATTCGAATCCGCTGCAACGTTTGTATATGTGGTGATAAGTTTGAGATAACCACGATTGGATCGAGATGGGGTGTTACATAGATAAAATATATGTCCGAACACACCGTACACATTTACTTTACTTAGATGTGTTGGCCATAATATAGGCCCGATTACACCATACACATATCCCCTTAGCCCCGAATAATAATCACTAGTACAGAAAGGTCTATCACAGCGCCCCTACCGCAGCGGTTGTAAAAACAACCGCTGAAATAGGACATTTTTAAAAATCCTGCAAACCTATCTCAGCAGTTGTTACATACAACCGCTGCGGTAGGGTCATTTTTAAAAAAAAACTCTATCGCAGCGGTTCTTACTAAGAACCGCTGCGATAGGGTCTTTTATTTTCCCCCAAATCGAGTCCACTTCGTCTTATCCTCTTCATTCTCTTCTGTAATCTCGCGAGAACGAAGGACGACGGCGATTCCGCAGCTCGACGCCTGCATTTGCTCCACCACCGCCAACTCCTTCTTCCTCGTCGCGCCACCGTTCTTCGCCGCCGTCGCCGTCGCAAGTCGTTCCTCCAGGAGGTCGCAGGCGTCGATCGTGACTGCTGCGGGAACCTAGGTTCGAATTCCGATTTCTAACTTCGTAATATGTTAATTATTGTCTTGTTGATTGAATAACTAGTTGTAATATAGTTATTGATTGTTAGTTTAGTTGTGTGTGCATAATTTGAATATAGATAGATTATTGAACAAGTATAAATAGTTGTGCATATAAGGTGTTCGATAAAATGCCGAGTTGATATTTTTGCTGTTTGTGCCCTCTGCATACAACCCAAAGTTGTAAAAAACGGTACGGGAGTTTAGTACGGGTCATCTGAAGTATTCGATACGGAAGTACGGATACGGATAAAACGGGGTTAATGATACGAATGATAAATTTAATTATAAATATAGAACTAGAATTATAAACATGACTATGAAACTATGAATGATATTAAAAAGTAAAAATTGCAAATCAATATACAAATAAGGCATATAAACATCTACTATATAAATAACTTAGTTCAAGTATTATATACCATTTTATAATTTATAATTTTTTTCCACACTATAAGTTTTAACTTTTCATTATATAGATCCAATAACAAGTTTGTAATTCAAAACAAGTTTTAATAGATATATTGTATATGAATTTTTTTACTAAACTAATTAGATCTAAATGTTATATGTTGAATTCATTACATAATTACTACATGATACCAATATCATAAACCATAATAAGTCGTTTGTTGACATAAAAAAAGTTTGAATTCATATGTATATATTGTTGACTATTATAATTTACATAATTCCTGCAAAAAAAATAGACTATTAATTAAAAATCCTGTAAAAAACTAGCTTAATATGTTCTTTTAGACAATTTTGATACGACTAATTCGGTGCTGAAATCAAAGTAATACTGGTATACTGTATTACTTTTTTCGCAAAGAGCCTTGAAAAAAATTTCAACCTTTATAAGAGAAAGAAGAGCGTGGGAAGTAAGAAAAATGTAACAAAAAAAATGTTAACTCAAATAAAACAGAGGAGATATACTGCATAACAAGCAGCACACTAACAGTACAAATAAATAAATAAATAGAGCTGAAACAGATGTTAATTAAACGCCTTTAAACTGCGAGCAGCTTGTACGGTATTAAAATAACTCATATATAACAAATTTATAACTTAAATTCATATAAATTGAAATGGTAAATAAAACTACTATGAAAAGAAAAGAATAACTACAAATCATTTTGTTCTTAATTCTCAACTATTTAAAAAATTAACTTCAAGTTTCACATTAATAAAGTGGTAAGATCTATAACTTTATAACATCTATGTTCTCCCATTACATTACAGTATATACGTGCTTAATATGATAATGCTTATAGTAATGGGTTTCTTGCTCCCCTAATATTATTATCTTGCTTCACCGCTATCTGCAGTAATTGGGGTGGTCTCTATGTCTCTTTCTTCTCATTGCTTCTATTGTGCAGCATGAGCTGAAAGGTAACATCTTCATCTATTTTTTTTCTCTTTTTTATTTTCTTAATATGATAATGCTTATAATAATGGATTTCTTGCCCCCACTAATATTATTTCCTTGCTTCCCCGCTGTCTATAGTAATTGGGCTGGTCTCTACTTCTTCTTCCTCATTTCTTCTACTGTGGAGTAAGAGTGAAAAGGTAACATCTTCATCTATCTTTTCTCTTTGTTTGTTTAATTAATTATTGCGAAAAAGTGGTTGTGGTAAATATTGAGTGATTGTGAATAAGGATGGTTGCTGTCAATTGTTGAATTTATTTGTCGGGGTAAATAAGATGTTGGTGAATGCTTAATGATAAGCATGAGATTAACACGATTACGCAAAGGTCATGCCGAATTTTTTCTAGAATCGTATTAGTCTTATTAATTAATTTTATTTGTTATTTGTGTATAACAATCTTTACTTTTCTTTGTCAAGTTTTCTGATTATGCTATTGGATTTGTACCAGTACTTTCCCAGCCCATCACCAAAGCAGTCTCCTAGCTTCCCCCTCTGTACAACCTTAAAACAAGTAAGTAATTAAACTTTATTTTAGTTTTAATAATGCAATGATTTGTTGAAGTTAAATTAAATGTGTTAAAATTGTTAAAATAAGGCTAGATTAGTTACGTTGGAACGTTAGTGAAATACCCCAAATTAATAAAACATGGATTAAATATTTAATCACATTAATTAAGGCCTAAACATGCCTTAAAAGTCAACTGAGAACAACAGTGGTCAACACAAACAAGATGTTGCACCCTTTGACTGTTAAGGGTAAATAAATACCCAAATGAACTTCTTAGGACCTAAAAAAATTTGTCCTAAGTATATTGAAATAATATTAAACATATTATAACCGTTGGACAACACTCCAACACAAAGAAAAAGCATTTACATGCTTCAAGGTCAAAAAGGGCAAAAAGGTGCTATAGGAAAACCTTAAAAATCAAATGACCTCTAAATGATATAAAATTGAATACCATGATCAAATATCATGTAGGAACACAACAAAACCGTTGTCAAAGAAAACAGAGCCCAGAAACACCTTGCGACACAAAATGTGCACTAAAACTCCTTAAAGCACGTTTTTGTGTAATCGCCTTTTAAATTGGTTTTAAATGGGCTAAAAGGTTATATATACCTTTAAATATAATAAATATCATATTATATGATATTAGGAACTTAATTCCAGAAATTTACGAATTTTACAAATTTAATATTAAAATATTAATAAAACCCTAAAGTGGGGCCCGTTTGGGTCAACATTGACTAAGTTGACCAATGTTGACCATTGACCACGAAATGGACTACAAGGAATCAGATAATTAAGTCTCTTAACAGACCAAGAGACAAGAGACATGTGACAATTAAATAAATGCTCTTACTTTTACATAAAATAAAAAAAAGACAACTTTACCTTATAAAACAAAAAAGGTGGGCTCCACTTACCTTTCCCATGTGAGCCAGCTGATTTGGAGCCTCCATTGCTCCTCTTCCTCTTTGAATTTCGTGGCTCCAAGCTGGTAAAGACAAGAGATGAGTCACACATTCATTAAATGAATTAAAGTAACATATTTACTCCATTTTCAACCAAAATTTGAATCAATCAAGCCCTACCTTTCTCTTATCTTCAACGGCTGCCCCCTCCTCTTGTCTCCACTGATTGAGCTTCAATTATCCAACCCCAATCAGACTTGATGAGTCATCAAAGCAAGAAAATCTTAAAAAATGCAAAAAAGGTGCTTTAAGCTTATTTTAGGTCATTCCCTCCATTCCTTCCTCTTCAGCCGAGATGGCTCACACCTTGAGCTCTATTTGGCTCCCCTCCACCGTAGGTAAGGTTCCCAAGCACCATTGATGAGGTTTCAAGCTCTAGGTAAGCTCTTAAGGCATAAAAATGCCCATTTTCTTCATCTTTCTTTCCTTTTCGGTTGATCTACACTCCAACCTTTTCTATACATCTATGTAGAGTGATTTGGAGGTTAGAGGAAGTGTTGGTTCGTACATAACCAGATCTAAGGAGGGAAGTTCAAGTCTTGACCATTTAAGGTAAAAATGTGCTTTAAGCTCATAACTTTTGATTTCCTTCAAGTTCGGCTGTGAAACTTTGGTCATAGCCTCATCTTCTTCTCCTTTCATGTGGAATCTGTTGGTTAGCCATTTGGAGCAAGGATGGCCGAGATCCAAAGGAAATACCCTCTTTTAAGGCATTTTTCCAAGGTAAAACTAATAACAAGGCAGCTTGTTGAGATCTAGCTATTTCCTATGTCAATATGGTGGATCTAACACCTTGTGGTGTGTTTGATTCAGGCCGAAACCATCTTGAACTCCTTGCATTTTTAAGGTGATTTTTGCCTTAAATCTTACATTAAATTACTTCTTATGGTTAGATCTTTCTTGGAGACTAACTAGGCCTTGTTTGCTGTTTGAACATGCAAGAGAAGCTTTGGAAATTTTATCTAAGGCTGGCCGAATTCAAACAAGGAATTATTCAAGCTAAATCAAGGTATAAACACCTTAAATCTATGATTTTTATAATTTCTAAGCTTATATATAAATATGCCGAGAGTGAAATGATAAATATGGGTTATATTGACCTAGAAATGGAAAAAAATGACTAAGATAAATTAAGCTAGTCATTTAAGAGATTTAATTAACATAATTGTCAAATTAAGACATTATGTGGAAGTTTGGTAAATTAAATGAAAAGTTGTGTGGTGAGGCCGAAAATTTATATGTATTTTGGGACATTTATGTGTAATTTATTTTGCAAGACAATGTTTGTAATAAGGCCATGTATTTTAGGCCATTTTATTTATGCATTTCCAAGCTTTTAATTAAGTTTAAGTAGTATAAATGCATTACCGAAAATAAATGGGGTATTAGGCGTAATTAAATTAAATTTAAGGGCTTTAGAATAATAAGGCCAAAAATTAGAGGTAAAAAGGAGTTAAAATAAAGTTTATAAGATTTATAAAGTTTTGGGGTTAAATGGTGATTTCTAGAAAGTTTGGTTTGCAAACCGTAATTACTAGGAATTAATGGTCAAGGAAATATTAAGGAGGTCAACATTGACCATATGCTAGGTTTTGACCAAAGAAATAAGTTAGATAACTTATTTAAGGTTTTATTTATGTATTTAATGGTATAATTTTTATAACATATGTGGTAAATATGTTATTACCAAAAATAAAGGGTGTACAATGGTATTTTAAACACCCATGGGCTATTAGG
The DNA here is from genome assembly GCA_023374045.1 of Limonium bicolor. Taxonomy (NCBI): domain Eukaryota; kingdom Viridiplantae; phylum Streptophyta; class Magnoliopsida; order Caryophyllales; family Plumbaginaceae; genus Limonium; species Limonium bicolor. The sequence continues at coordinate 161,874,029 of CM041782.1, forward strand.
AATTTATTTGGTGGATTTTGGAATTAAAATGAACTATATATGTACAATATATAGTTATTATGTCATTATGACACTTTGAGAAGAATAGATGGTGGAATGGTAAATATTGAAAGTATATGGGTTAATAAGGATATTCATAACCCTTGGTGGAATTTGGAGATTTTTAGAATCATATAAGAGTATTTAATAAGATATGTGTATAAATATGGTTTTAGTGAATTATTGAACTATATGATATAAATAGGGCCAAATGGCAATTATAGAATAGCACAAGGGCTGTTCGGAATTTACAAAAAATAACCATAGGTTATACTCTTTCATAAGTTAGAAATGTTATATTAAATGGTATATATAACATGGTAAAAAGAAAGGGGTGATTTTGTAAACAAAGGAAATTATGGTTTAAGGAAAAGTATAAGGTTTAATATATGCCTATGAGGCAATATGAAATAGTTTAGTATAAAAACTATAGGAATAAATTAAAGGGAATAAAAATATCACATAGTATGATATTAGTATATGGTATAACATTACAAAATGTTATGTGGTCAAAATGGGATTTAAATAAAGTTAAGGGCTATACCGAGTTAATAAGAGTTAAAAGATGAATTTAGACTAAGGTCTATAATGTTATAAATGTTATGACAATGATATGGTTTAGATGGAATTAATATAAGGAAGGGTACTCACATAAAATAATATGGCAAACTACAAATAAATGAGACTTGTAAACTAAGGTACCTATGGGATAAACCTTATGAGTTGTAAATGTACAACATAAAATGTTACATAATATTAGGATAACAATCTTAATATAAGTTGTACAATACAATACAACTAATGGGAATAATCATCTAATAAAAGATTGATAAAATGTAACGTAAAATATAAGAGTTTATGAAACTCATGAGAATTACCTACGTGGTAAAAATATATCACATACTGAAATACCCCAAACCTTGATATGTGGGTTCTTAAATATTAAATTATGTTATATAAAGGCTAAAAAGTGCCTTAGGAACATCAGTGAACAATTTAAACATAGTAAAGTGCAATAAAGCACTAAGACACAGTTTGAGCAAAAACCTGCTCTAAGCTATGAGTGAACTTGGTTAGGACCCAAGAGCCTACCAAGACTTGATACATTTAATTATGATTTAATAAGGCTAAACAAGTCCTTAGGAAACTTTGGTAGACAATGAAACCAAACAAAACACAAGGTGATACCTTAAAGTCAATATGAGCAAAAATGTGCTCTAAGCGGGATAAATGTGTAAAAGACCTAATGGTCATACCTATACCTTATTTATATGTTAATGAACATATTAAATCAATTACTAAAGAAAACCAAGCTTGAAACAAGTTAAAACACAAAATGTGCTTTAAGGAGTCTTAAAGCACGTTTTTGAAAAAATTGTCTTGTAAATGAGTTTTGAATGGCTAAATGTCCATCATTACTCTTTAATTAAATGTTTACTATATAGTATCACATTTGGGTGGCCATATTAGTGGGAAATCAAAAATTTCACTTCTATGTGCCTTGTTATAGGTGAATAGTGACTTTTATAACTAGTTTGTAACATATAATGTTATAAGTGATTAAATTGGTCAACAAAGACCAAAACACCCTCCTAGGCATAATGGTGGCCGGTTTTTGTAGTGAGGAGTCACCAAGTATGTTAACTTGTTAAGTAAATAAATGTGACTCATAGTTACTATTTGCTTTAAGATAAAAATATCTCAAAGTAAGTTCTATCTTCATTCTCCCTTCCTTTCTTCATTTCACACGGTTTCAACTCCTTCTTCCTCTCTTCTTCTTGTTCTCTCTCGGTAATATATAACCACCACCATGGAAGTCATCTTTGAACACTTGTAAAACCTAGCTCACTTAACCAAATCAAAAACAAACACAACATTCTCTTAGTTAAGCCAAGCTCTACAATCTTGTCTCTTCAAAACTTCAAAACCTCCATTTCGGTGCCAAGAGAAACCACCATGGGAGGAGCTTGAGCTCATCTTTTTCACATATTTGTTCTCCTTTGCTTCAGGTAAGGAAAACTCAAAGAAAAATCAAGTTTCCTCCATGTTTACATGTTGTCCGAAAATTCACCTCACAATGGTGTATTTATCTTGCTTGTTTTAGCTTTTTGAATCTTCCAAGGGCTAGGAGGAGTCCTCTCTTGATACTTATTCAAGTTCTCTTCCAATTCCAAGGTAAAACAATTACCTTAATGTGTTAAAACAATATGTGTAACTAGGGTTTACAATGAGATGAAGCTTAAAGCTTGAATATCATTATGTTGTTTGTATAATGTTTAGAAGTTGACAAACAACCAAACACCCCACCGGTTTACAAGGAACCAAGAAAGAATTTGTGAGGAAAAAGAGGTAAACAAACTATCTCAATGTAGTTTAAATGCCTTAGGAAAATGAGCTTGATTTGCTTGATAAAATACCTAAGGAGCCAATGGTGAGTGACCTAGCAAAGTGTTCTCAAGGAGACTAGTAAAAGAACATATGTTTTGGTGTATGTATTTGCAGGTCAAAGGCATTATTTATGTGGGAAATTCAGTGTTTAAGGTTATGCAATTTAAGGGCCTAAGAGCCATGTTATTTAAGGGCCTAAGTGCCAAGCAATTTAAGTTATGCACTATATTGTGATGTAGTGCTTAATGTGTGAAGTGTGTATATAAAGTGTGTTGATGGATTTTAGGTGTTTTGAGTGAAATAAGGTAAAAACCTAAGTGGTTGGATGTGAGTATATGCTAGAGAGCTATGGCCAAATTTGGGAAATGTGTAAGAAGTTTTAAGTGTTTTAAGGAAGTTTTGGTGAACTAGGAAGTGTTAAAGGTGATTGAATGTTACTTGAGAAGAAAACATGTGTTATGGTGATTTAGAGTGATGCAAGGGTTTAGGTGTTGTCTTGGAAGTTTAGGAGTTCTATGGGTGTTTTGTGAATGTATTAAAGTCTTGGAGGAGTTGTTAAAGGTTTAGGTAATGTTGGTGTTCAAGGAATAAGTGTTTAGGATGATGTGAAAAAAAGAGATTTAGTTAGTAAGAAAAGAAGTTTGAGAGATGATGATAAGGTGTAGAGGATACACCTTGGTATTTTGGTCATTATAGGTGAAAGGCCACCTAGAAATCATAAGGAGAAAACATTGTAAGTGTTAGGAATTTTTACAAGGAAATAAGTAAATGTTTTAGGAAAGAAAATGAGTTTCATGGATGTTGTATGTGGATGTAAGGTTACCAAATGTTGCTAGGAAGCATTAAGAGGCCTTAGGAGAAGTTTGGTGAAGAATTGGCAAGTTTAGGTAAGTTAGTAGGGCGACCGACCCAGGGGCCGACCCAGTTTGTGGGTCGGTCGAGCCTCTGAAAATGTTGGGAAATGTTCGCACGTGGACCGACCCAGAATGGTGGGTCGGACGTGGGTCGGACGGGCATGTTTGTAAGGAAGTAAAAGGGTCTGTAATGGACCGACCCAGCTGTGGGTCGGTCGGTGGGTCGGTCGGACCAAAACAAGGTTTGAGGTTATGAAATGATGTGTGATGATGGGGATTGGTAGGTAATGATGTTATAAGGATGTTAAGGACATGTTAGGTGAATTTAATGACAATTAAGTGGGTTAAAAGTTGTATTAAAATGTGAGAGTAAAACAAGTTAAAAATGTTAAGTTATGTAACTAAGTTAACGGGGAAAAATTAGGCATTGACTTTAAATGATCAAAGCAAACCCGATGTAATGAAAACACGTGTGATGTTAACAGTTGTTCGAGAATTGCTCGAGGAACAATAAGGACAGGATAAGTGGACTCCGGTGACAGGTATGGTTTTCTTGCAACCTGCGTCCTACCGGATTACACCGGCTTGTATGCCAATGTGTTTTTCTGTATGTTTGCCACGTTATGAGATAAATCATGAAACGAGTTTACAGTCGTTATTGTTATTGTATGTTTACGTGCCGATACCGGTAACCTCCAATGCGCTGAAGGGCTAGTTAACCACTATTAGGTAAACTAGGAGAACGGTATCCGGTAACAACGTTTCCGACTTAAGGAACGTTCTAAACCACGGCTATGCGTGAGTTGGTTATGTGATGTTTGTGTGGGTGTTGTAGTGAATGTATGACTCTCTTTTCCCTTGTGTAGTCTGACAAGACTTAACTCAATGTTTGTGATTGTTTAATAAAGTTCAAAGATGAACTTCTAATAATGCTAACGGGGGGGAATGAGGAGTCCGGTCTGTTCCGGCCACGCGTGTGAGTATGGGGGTCGTTGTCATAGCAGGTTCGATCCGCTCTGTATGTATTGGTTGTTTTCCAATTTGGTTCCCAACCTACCCTTTAGCTTAACCAAGGCTATTACTGACCACTCACGTCGGGCCAGGGGCATACTATTGTTATGTTGTTCGGTGTGCTTGGATCACTATATCCGAGACACCTTGTGTTAAGTTAACCGTTCATTTAACGAAACGGTAACGAGTTATGTAACGAGCTTATCATGAGACTGCAACAATCTCTAGGCTCACCAGTATGTTTGTGATGTTTGGGTCGTTTCCTGAGAGGACCATTCCCGTTATGTTATGTATCTTTGTTGTGATGCAATATCTATTGCGGTGTGTATGTTGTGCACATGGAACGTGCAAAGTGTTGTTAAGTGTTGTTATGTAGTGTATGTTATATGTTGTAAAATGTGAAGTGTGTGGATCATGGATATGAATCCAAGTTGTGATAAGAGGCATTTGAGGATAACCCGATTTAAGGGTATGTGTCGTCTATTAAGGAAGTAGCTCCATTGGAGGAGAAACTCTAGGGATGATGATTACCATGAGTGACTCATTGAGTAGGAGGTATTATCCGATTATTGAGCCCATTGAGGCGAAATGTTTAGTGTTGTGTGTTTGTTATGTGATGTATGTTCGTGTTACATGTATGATTAAAATTAATCAACCGCATGCTAAACGACAAGTAGTTGTGCGTGCCCGATAGCATGTGGGCTGCGGGATTACCATACCAGCAAGTGCTGATCCCCTTGGGGCCACCCCTTTCCTCTTCTCTTCTTATTTCAGGTACAGAGAGCTGGAAGCCGTCCGAGAGTAAGACGGGTAGACATTGTACATGGGTATTCATTTAAGTATGTATACAGTAGGTGTAGTAAGACCGATATTGTTGTCGGCACCAGTTTAAAATACTCGGTATAGTTGATAAGGTGTATATATTGTTGTTGTTAATGGAAAGGAATAATAATGTATAGTTGCTCGGGAATTTAGCCCATCAGACCGGTACATTGTGTATGTATTAGCCTTGTTGGCCACGTGGGTGGCTAACGGCGTGTAACACCAGCAAGTTAAGTAATGTGATGAGGTTGTTCTTCCACTGCAATTTGTTGTAAGTATGTTACTGTTGGATGGGGTGTTACAAAAAGTGGTATCAGAGCGAAGTATCGCTCTGATGACTGAATTACCGAGCTTAGGAAGTACCGAGTTAGGATTTTAGTGCTTTGGGTTAAGGGTTGAGTGATAGCGTGAGAGATACGCTAGATAGGAACTACCAGTGACTACTGGAAACCTACAATATCCATCCCACCCTCCACAATCCCTGTTTGATAACTTGGGAAAGAACGCCAGAGAGATGGAAGTCCTCTCTTACTCGGGAATACCCGATCTGGCTGTTATTAAATACCTTCAAAGGTACGGAGAATCTGTCATACGGTGGATCCCGAAAACTGGGAATCCCGGAGACGGTCTCCATTTAAACAATGTTAACCGCATTTCATAGCAATGAATGAAGGATCTTGTGTATTGGAAAATAGAATTTCCGGCAACCTGGGTCGACATGCAGAGCAGTCGAGAATAACTAACTTGCAACGCACCTACCGTGCAACAGGCAAGAAATGGATTAATAACACCCGAGACAAGTGTCTACGGAACCACAGTTGTTAAATAAAACACCAACGGTATACCAACCGACAAGGGAACTACAACGTAGTGCCCAAACAAGAGACAAGTCTCAGTAACCACGACAAGTGAGTGGAACGGGCTACAAAGAGAATACAATATTTAAACAAAGGGGTCCCCCAGAATGGGAAACACCCTAGTTGATGACCGTCATATGAAGACAGTGAGATCAGTGAGGCCAACAAGGCCACTGATGACAATATGGGTAAAAACAATACCACAACCGGTATGTGTTAAACTGATAGCCAGTTAGCATGGCGCACTTGCCAATAGCAAGTGCTGCTATAACAGGGCTATTCGGGAAAATTTGTAACCACTACAAAGTACTTAGTAAAGTACCATAAAGTTAAACGAGACCACTATGACCATGGAAGGGCTTAATAGCCTAACCTCTGTGATTGTAAGTACACCAGTCAGCAAGAAGCTAGACTTGGTTAAGGTAAGAAGATGTTGTGAAACCATGGAAATTTTTCTTTCAACCCAGATTTTCACAAACCCTTTTCTTTTCAAACCAGATTTTCTTTCAAACCAACACTTCTTTCCAACCTTCTTTAAAACCAAACCAGTAAAACCAAGAGCAGTTGATAAGATACAACAATGGATAAACCTTCCCTCGATTAAGTTCGGGAAGTAAGGAATGAATATTGTCACGGGACAATATAAGGGAGTTGACAACAGAATACTTCACCTAGGCGTGTGACGGACACTACAAGTGTACCAACTGTGTTGTGGGACGACCGCACTCCGATAGGAGCATGTGGGCCTGACAGACCTACTTATGGGTTAGTTAGGTAAGTAGCAATGTATCAGTATGATACCCCATATATGTATACGAGTAGAGTCCGAAACACGGGAAGTAGTCGACTCCGTCTACGGTCAGCAGTATAAAACAAACAAGAGCTAAGGATTACCAGGAATAGGTGAAGTTAAGGAACCCAGTTAAGTTAAAAAGGACTAAAGGAACTAGTGAGTTTATTTCAAGGGAATGTAAAAAGTCAAGGAGTGCGAAGAGCACGGACTATTATGAAAGACACCAAATATGTCTTAAGAATCCTTAGGGATAAACATTATAGCTGGAATGGTGACCCAGCCTGTACATGGCAAGCAGATGCCTAATGTGGACACATTAATGTGCAATGAGCGGATAAATTCCCAGAATAAGTACCTACACTACCAGTAAATGTTAATCTTCACAGAAGAAGATAATAACCAATAAAGAACGCGAAAGGCGTAGCTAACGGAATGTACCAATAAGAGTGAGCCAAATGTAAAGGCATAACTTAGCAACACCCAGGAGCAATCCTTGAGGGGTGTTCGCATCAACAATTGTTGAATGAAATGCATGACAGAAACACAAGGGTTGAAACTAACACCCAGTTTAGACATGAATTGTCAGGAGACGGACTGACAAACCTAAGGGGCATCCCATGAAAGGAAACGTGATACAACGACCTTGTAATATTGTACAGAGAAGTACATGTGTGTGGACAGCCTATAATGAGCCCAGCTCAAGGCAAACAAGGCTCATAAGCCATAAGTAAGACATGTTACATAAATTCGACTGATGGTAGAAGTTTATGTTGTATAAGTGAATAGAGTGGTAAACGAACCACTGCATTAAGAGTGGGGATACCTCTCGACATTGTGACACCGCAGGAGCGGTAGTTATGTGAACCAAGTTCAAGAAATATGTTAAGGATGGACCATGTTGTTATTGAAGGAGGAATTAGCTTAGTAGTATGTGTATAAAGTGAAACACCGAGCTGAATAACGCCGGCTTGTGACTCGAATGATCGATGCTCAAGGAGCATTTAGTGGTCATCCAAATGAGGGATGAACCGTAATACGAATAATGTAAATTTATGTGTGGAAGTTGAGGTGACAGTAGATACGATATAAGCTGATGTTATACAGGGAGTAGGAGCACGGTGCGCAACAAGCGACCGTTGTATAAATGTTGTTAAACGAAAATGTAACAGATAAGACCAGTTATGAGTTAAACTCAGTGGAGATGCAAGATGAGTGATGTTAAACAGACTGAGCAATAAGCCAGTGGTAGGTATTGTGTGATGAGGAACTCAGTGTGAATTCCATGGCGAATCGCATAAGGGATTTACTGTCGAGAGTTTACGCCTCTGCACTCTGTATGACTGAGTGTTTTGGTATTGCACTTGCGCAGTAATGATCGAATGAGATAGCTAGGAATTGGAAACATGTTGATTGTGGACAAATAATGTTATAATGGCCGATGCATAGGAAATGCAAGACCACACCAATAAAGGAGTACTTGTACAAAACCAAATGTGGAGACATGATTAACAGTAAGTGGCTACAGTAGCACTAACTGTCAAATATCGGTATGGAATATACCCCAAATGTTGGAAATAGCTGAGAGAGCACTACACACTAAGTAGTAGCTCAATCTCAACCGACAGTAAGTCGGTAGAAGCAAGTCAATCATTGTGAAATACATAGTGGTATACACAGTAAATTGTTATGAAAATTGTGAAACTCACCGAATTCGCTAACGGTAAAAGATACCGTGCGTCGGTTGAGAAACCATTGTTACCAAGATGAGGGTGACAATTGGGGATGTACAATACAGTAAGGATAACAAAAGAGAGCAATTAAGCTCTACAGTTATTAGAGTTTCGCAGCAGAAACTAGTGAACCAGTGATTCAAATGTACAGCGTGAATAACGAATATGAGTGGATGGCTAATTATTAACGCCTAAAAGCCTCACAGGCCAGGACCGAAACCGGTTATGAGTTATAACTCCAATGCGAATTCTTGGTTTAGGAACTAAACCGCCAATATGGTTAAGATCCTCTAATCAGAATCCATTGTGTAATAGACCGCGTGGAAGTTAAAACACTTCACGACGGCAGAACATTTAAGCCAATGTTTAGTGATTGATTACGTGGGCGTAATCCCTTTTAAGGGGGGTAGAGCGCAAAACCACTTGGTGTATATTACCGTACAAGTGTACGTAGTGTATGTGACTATATTGTGCATAGCACAAAATTAGTTTGTTTTGATGATTGGTGTGTGTGTTACGTAAACATACACATTCATTCATGGTTTAATTGGTAATTGCGCACAGAAGATGCGAATACCATTGTGATAAGTGTGTGTTTGTTAACAGTTGTGTGTGATTGTACAAGTGTGGGGAGTAGATAAACTCCCGGGGGAAAAAGCCCCGACAGTGTATAAATGTAAAACCAGGTGTTGTATTTTGGATAAAATATATGTGTATATATATGTATACTTTATAGTGATGCATGAAAGGGTATGATACCGACATAGAACCTAGTGAGAATAAGATTCCCTAGGCAACAGGATTAAAAGTGAATGGAGGTAATTGATAGACGGAGTTCTATCCTTTGGAGATGTTGTGATCATGACTAGAACGATTCAAAAGATAGAAAATTGGAAATGAGTGATTCACTTGATGCTTGAATGAATGAAGTGGGAGGTGGAACTTGATTTGCATGCGATCAAGGGAAGCCGAACACAAATTGGAGTGGAAGGATAGTTCAACACTGATGCTGATCACATCAGGTTGGATGACTCTTGAAACTCCATATAAGTGGTCACGAAAACACGCTAATAAAAGAAGCAAAGAGCTTAAGTTGGACTTGGAGTTGTGTGTGTTTTCAAAAGGATTTTAAATTGGTATTTATAAAACGTTGGTGGATACTTTACATAATTAAAGTTCTTACTTAACTCACAGGAAATTTTAAAACTTATGTGATTGTTTTAATCTCCTAAAGGCACGGGGACGGAAGGTGTCCATCGCGACCGTGTTCTACGGGATCATAGTGAATATCAAGAATATTTTTGATTGCTATACATGCTCTGACATGTTGTGTGGTATGTGTAATGAATGTTGTTTGACTTGGATTTTAAAGTGTATACTATCAAGGCCTATGAGTCTAAATGTGTGGTGGAAATAGACCTACGTGTCTAAAGACTGTTATGTTACGGGACCTATGTGTCCAAATGTTGTTAAGTATGTGTAAGTGTTGTTAAGATACCTGGACCATAGAGTCCGAGGTTATATTTGGGATGTTATGTTATGTGTGGATGTGAATGTGTTGCCCGGACCATCAAGTCCGAGGTTATGATGTAAAGTGTGTTTGGTTATGGAGTTTATTTCCAAGTAATTCCCGTATCTGATTTAATGATGTGTGGGAAAGTGTGAACTTCGAGGACGAAGTTCTTTTAAGGGGGGTAGATTGAAATACCCCAAACCTTGAGATGTGGTTTAAATATTAAATTATGTTATATAAAGGCTTAAAAGTGCTTAGGAACATCAGTGAACAATTTAAACATAGTAAAGTGCAATAAAGCACTAAGACACAGTTGAGCAAAAACCTGCTCTAAGCTATGAGTGAACTGGTTAGGACCCAAAGAGCCTACCAAGACTGATAACATTTAATTATGATTTAATAAGGCTAAACAAGTCCTTAGGAAAACTTTGGTAGACAAGAAACCAAACAAACACAAGGTGATACCTTAAAGTCAATATGAGCAAAAAATGTGCTCTAAGCTTGGGAAAATGTGTAAAAGACCTAATGGTCATACCTATACCTTATTATATGTTAATGAACATATTAAATCAATTATAAAGAAAACCAAGCTGAAAACAAGTTAAAACACAAAATGTGCTTTAAGGAGTCTTTAAAGCCGTTTTTGAAAAATTGTCTTGTAAATGAGTTGTGAATGGCTAAATGTCCATTACTCTTTAATTAACATGTGTACTATATAGTACACATTTGGGTGGCCATATTAGTGGGAAATCAAAAATTTCACTTCTATGTGCCTTGTTATAGGTGAATAGTGACTTTGATAACTAGTTTGTAACATATAATGTTATAAGTGATTAAATTGGTCAACAAAGACCAAAAACACCCTCCTAGGCATATGGTGGCGGGTTTTTGTAGTGAGGAGTCACCAAGTATGTTAACTTGTTAAGTAAATAAAGTGACTATAGTTACTATTTGCTTTAAGATAAAAATATCTCAAAAGTAAGTTCTATCTTCATTCTCCCTTCCTTTCCTTCATTTCACCGGTTTCAACTCCCTTCCTCTCTTCTTCTTGTTCTCTCTCGGTAATATATCACCACCACCATGGAGTTCACTTTGAAACTGGTAAAAACCTAGCTCATTAACCAAATCAAAAAAAAACCACCATTCTCTTAGTTAAGCCAAGCTCTACAATGTCTCTTCAAAACTCAAACCTCCATTCGGTGCCAAGAGAAACCCACCATGGGAGGAGATTGAGCTCATCTTTTCACATATTTGTTCTCCTTTGCTTCAAGGTAAGGAAACTCAAAGAAAAATCAAGTTTCCTCCATGTACTGTTGTCCGAAAATTCACCTCACAATGGTGTATTTATCTGCTTGTTTTAGCTTCATTTGAATCTTCAAGGGCTAGGAGGAGTCCTCTCTTGATACTTATTCAAGTTCTTTCCAATTCCAAGGTAAAACAATTACCTTAATGTGTTTTTTAAACAATATAGTAACTAGGGTTTACAATGAGATGAAGCTTAAAGCTTGAATACTCATTATGTTGTTTGTATAATGTTTAGAAGTTGACAAACAACCAAACACCCCACCGGTTTACAAGGAACCAAGAAAGAATTTGTGAGGAAAAAGAGGTAAACAAACTATCTCAATGTAGTTTAAATGCCTTAGGAAAATGAGCTTGATTTGCTTGATAAAATACCTAAGGAGCCAATGGTGAGTGACCTAGCAAAGTGTTCTCAAGGAGACTAGTAAAAGAACATATGTTTTGGTGTATGTATTTGCAGGTCAAAGGCATTATTTATGTGGGAAATTCAGTGTTTAAGGTTATGCAATTTAAGGGCCTAAGAGCCATGTTTTTAAGGGCCTAAGTGCCAAGCAATTTAAGTTATGCACTATATTGTGATGTAGTGCTTAATGTGTGAAGTTTGTGTATAAAGTGTGTTTGATGGATTTTAGGTGTTTTGAGTGAAATAAGGTAAAAACCTAAGTGGTTGGATGTGAGTATATGCTAGAGAAGCTATGGCCAAATTTGGGAAATGTGTAAGAAGTTTTAAGTGTTTTAAGGAAGTTTTGGTGAACTAGGAAGTGTTAAAGGTGATTGAATGTTTACTTGAGAAGAAAACATGTGTTATGGTGATTTAGAGTGATGCAAGGATTTAGGTGTTGTCTTGGAAGTTCTAGGAGTTCTATGGGTGTTTTGTGAATGTATTAAAGTCTTGGAGGAGTTGTTAAAGGTTTAGGTAATGTTGGTGTTCAAGGAATAAGTGATGTTTAGGATGATGTGAAAAAAAGAGATTTAGTTAGTAAGAAAAGAAGTTTGAGAGATGATGATAAGGTGTAGAGGATACACCTTGGTATTTTGGTCATTATAGGTGAAAGGCCACCTAGAAATCATAAGGAGAAAACATTGTAAGTGTTAGGAATTTTTACAAGGAAATAAGTAAATGTTTTAAGGAATTAGAAAATGAGTTTCATGGATGTTGTATGTGGATGTAAGGTTACCAAATGTTGCTAGGAAGCATTAAGAGGCCTTAGGAGAAGTTTGGTGAAGAATTGGCAAGTTTAGGTAAGTTTAGTAGGCGACCGACCCAGGGGCCGACCCAGTTTGTGGGTCGGTCGAGCCTCTGTAAAATGTTGGGAAAATGTTCGCACGTGGACCGACCCAGAATGGTGGGTCGGACGTGGGTCGGACGGGCATGTTTGTAAGGAAGTAAAAGGGTCTGTAATGGACCGACCCAGCTGTGGGTCGGTCGGTGGGTCGGTCGGACCAAAAACAAGGTTTGAGGTTATGAAATGATGTGTGATGATGGGGATTGGTAGGTAATGATGTTATAAGGATGTTAAGGACATGTTAGGTGAATTTTAATGACAATTAAGTGGGTTAAAAGTTGTATTAAAATGTGAGAGTAAAACAAGTTAAAAATGTTAAGTTATGTAACTAAGTTAACGGGGAAAAATTAGGCATTGACTTTAAATGATCAAGCAAACCCCGATGTTAATGAAAACACGTGTGATGTTAACAGTTGTTCGAGAATTGCTCGAGGAACATATAAGGACAGGATAAGTGGACTCCGGTGACAGGTATGGTTTTCTTGCAACCTGCGTCCTACCGGATTACACCGGCTTGTATGCCAATGTGTTTTTCTGTATGTTTGCCACGTTATGAGATAAATCATGAAACGAGTTTACAGTCGTTATTGTTATTGTATGTTTACGTGCCGATACCGGTAACCTCCAATGCGCTTGAAGGGCTAGTTAACCACTATTAGGTAAACGTAGGAGAACGGTATCCGGTAACAACGTTTCCGACTTAAGGAACGTTCTAACCACGGCTATGCGTGAGTTGGTTATGTGATGTTTGTGTGTGGTGTTGTATGTGAATGTATGACTCTCTTTTCCCTTGTGTATGTCTGACAAGACTTAACTCAATGTTTGTGATTGTTTAATAAAGTTCAAAGATGAACTTCTAATAAGTGCTAACGGGGGGGAATGAGGAGTCCGGTCTGTTCCGGCCACGCGTGTGAGTATGGGGGTCGTTGTCATAGCAGGTTCGATCCTCTCTGTATGTATTGGTTGTTTTCCAATTTGGTTCCCAACCTACCCTTTAGCTTAACCAAGGCTATTACTGACTCACGTCGGGCCACAGGGGCATACTATTGTTATGTTTGTTTCGGTGTGCTTGGATCACTATATCCGAGACACCTTGTGTTAAGTTAACCGTTCATTTAACGAAACGGTAACGAGTTATGTAACGAGCTTATCATGAGACTGGCAACAATCTCTAGGCTCACCAGTATGTTTGTGATGTTTGGGTCGGTTCCTGAGAGGACCATTCCCGTTATGTTATGTATCTTTGTTGTGATGCAATATCTATTGCGGTGTTATGTTGTGCACATGGAACGTGCAAAGTGTTGTTAAGTGTTGTTATGTAGTGTATGTTATATGTTGTAAAATGTGAAGTGTGTGGATCATGGATATGAATCCAAGTTGTGATAAGAGGCATTTGAGGATAACCCGATTTAAGGGTATGTGTCGTCTATTAAGGAAGTAGCTCCATTGGAGGAGAAACACTCTAGGGATGATGATTACCATGAGTGACTCATTGAGTAGGAGGTATTATCCGATTATTGAGCCCATTGAGGCGAAATGTTTAGTGTTGTGTGTTTGTTATGTGATGTATGTTCGTTGTTACATGTATGATTAAAATATAATCAACCGCATGCTAAGACGACAAGTAGTTGTGCGTGGCCCGATAGCATGTGGGCTGCGGGATTACCATACCAGCAAAGGTGCTGAGCCCCTTGGGGCCACCCCTTTCTCTTCTCTTCTTATTTCAGGTACAGAGAGCTGGAAGCCGTCCGAGAGTAAGACGGGGTAGACATTGTACATGGGTATTCATTTAAGTATGTATACAGTAGGTGTAGTAAGACCGATATTGTTGTCGGCACCAGTTTAAAACTCGGTATAGTTGATAAGGTGTATTATTGTTGTTGTTAATGGAAAGGAATAATAATGTATAGTTGCTCGGGAATTTAGCCCATCAGACCGGTACATTGTGTATGTATTAGCCTTGTTGGCCACGTGGGTGGCTAACGGCGTGTAACACCAGCAAGTTAAGTAATGTGATGAGGTTGTTCTTCCGCTGCAATTTGTTGTAAGTATGTTACTGTTGGATGGGGTGTTACACATACACAAGAATAATGTATATAAGGTGGATAAATATATTTTGGTTGAAAACCATATGATTTAATGGTGGTGGTTATTTAAAAAAAATATAGTTACGAACTATAAGTTATGAATTTTAGAATGCAATATGATACAAGAATGCATGCATACATGCAACTATAGGTTACGTACCTAAACTAGATGTGGATAAGATTAAAAGAAATATAAGGGATTAAACTTAACAGTTGAAATAGTTTTGACGTACGCGTTTAAGTAACAAAGCCGACTGTTTTAGGAAAACCTGTAACAAACAACTGTAGAAAACAGGGGTGAACTGTCGGGGTTACTTATTATTCGGAAATACCGGATGTAGTTAGTCATGGAGACTGACTTATAGTTTTAATACCGTTTAGATTATACTTCTGACAAGGACGCTTGACAAGCTAGCGGACTACACGGAGCATAGGATCTTGCTGATTCATACTCCACCGTAATACAATCAGGGTGAACGGTATGTAAAGGGGTTTGATCCGAGTTGTCCTAAGGTTGCTCCTTGGGCTCGGATTTGGTTGATATAACTTGTATGTTGTTATGTGCCTCTGATTGTCTCTGAGGGCTTTCCTCAGTTCAGACATCTGTGTGATCTGTGATAAGATTGTTTGTCTGAATGTGATAATTATTATGCATGAACTGTATATTTATAGCTGCTTATCATTTACTGTTGTTGAGTTAACAGTATTGGTTCGTATATATGAACCTATATATATAAAACGAACTAGCGGCTATGGTGCTATCTTATATGAAATATAAGGAACGTCAGAAAAACGTTGTAGCACTAAGATAATAAGATATACATATTATCTGAGACTTTTATACGGAGCATTGGCCTTTCTATACGCCGCTCTCGTATCTAACACTGGATCCCGAGTTTACAGACTCCGGATTGGACTAATGACCTTAGTCTGCTGTGTTAGAAAATTTGGTAATGCGATGCGATGGTAATTAATAATTAATGGAATGGAAGTAAAGCCAAGAGGATGTGGCTCTTGGTGCGCGCTGTGATCACAAAAACGATACCAGGATGTCCGCGTACGGGTCCGTAAGTATCAAGAAAATTTCCCGTGAGCTAGAATGGCTCGTTGGTCGGAGACTCTACCGTTGGAGTGGCTACTGCCGTGGGTGACCCGCCATAAAATATGGGTAACTAGAGACATGTCGTTTTAACGAGACATTGTCACTAGGTATAACTGAACAACTAAAACAATTGAGACTTATACAGTGGCGAACAATACCATGGACGAGACTTAATACTTGTTTATTATTCTCGTTTTTCGCTTTGTTGTTCATTGGTTATACTTGTGGTTATTTTAGTGTGTTGATGGTTGGATGGAGCCTACAAGGCTAAGATAAATTAAATATGAAAACTGTACGCTACGGCGAATGTACATTGTACATTATATTGTTATTACTCGGTACGTTCGATATATAAATGTTGTATGGAATATTAAATGAATGGTTGGATATTTGGATGGATGGTTGAATGTTTGGATATTTGGATGGATGGTGTGAAAGGTTATGGATATTTAGATGGATGGTTAAATTTATTATACGTGCTTATTACAGTATTGATTATATCTGTAAAATGGAAAGCATGAAACCAATCTAATAATAAGATGGTTAAAATGACAAGTGACCATTAGGGTCCAGGCCCGGCATACTCAGCGTCTATCGCTGATACTACACCATTTCAGGTTGTTGACCATTGTCGGGGCTGAAGAGCAGGAACAGGGTAATTGGAGATGTTGAATGGTAATGAAGATGGTGTATGGTCTTATGGTAACGTTGTGTATTTTAAGATTGGGTAGATGCTCACTTGTCGATGATTATGATTTATGGATTTAGTATGATGTATAGGAGTTTCTCGTTATCACTGCGGTTAGCAGTTTGTTTATTTTGGAAGTTGGATGTAGTTTGGCTACGTTGCTCGCATGGGCGAGTAATGGCCGGTGACACCCGAGTGAGTTTTGTAATTGTTGTTTATTTTCCGCTGCGAGACGTTTTATTTATTGCTACGTGAGAGGTTATATCGTGATTATTGAGAGGGGTGTTACAAAAGTGGTATCAGAGCGGAGTACCGCTCTGATGACGAGAAAGTAGGTTAAGACAGTGAGCTTAGGACTTGGGAAATATTGGGAAACGTTTGGGAAGTACGAGACGATTCGTCTTAGAAAGATATTGTGTCTAGTAACGCAAATTGCGTGACAGGATAGCCTTAAGGCAACTTAATATCTATTGGTTGTGTACGGTAATTTTACCGAGTAATTATGTGGCATACTGTACTACAGATGTCTGGTGGAACTAGGGGGCGTGGTACTGGAAGAGGTGGAGGTGGTGACCCCGGCATTCCAGGAGTTGCTGAGACGGTTGCAGCCGTTCTTGCACAGCTGGGTACTCAGATAGGAAGAGCACCAGCCCACCCGCCACAGCCCAGGGAAACGAACTGGCTGAAGTCAGTTAGCGAGACCCGACCACCTACATATCCTGGGGAACCAGACCCCGTAGCGTTAGAGCGTTACATTGTTGAACGTGAGAAAGCATTTGAAGCTTTACAAGTACCAGACGACAAGAAGGTCGCCATTGCTGCTTTCCATCTGAAGGATGCAGCCAGCACTTGGTGGAGGTTGGTCAAGGACCATCACCTGGCTACGCCCGACTTTTCGTGGGCTGCCTTTGTCGAGTTGCTGAGAGGGAAGTACTACCCAGCACATCTCAAACAGAAGAAGCGCCAGCTCCGAGACACGACCCAAGGACATACCCATGAGTCTGACCGTGATGAGTATTACGCTCGATTCATTGGTCAGCTGGACTTCATTCCCGGTGTGGATTACTCAGAGACCGTGAAGGTCGAGAAGTTCCGGGGAGGACTATTATTTCGCATTCAGATGGCGATGTGTGCTACCCTCTACACTACCATCCAAGTACCAACATGAAAGCCATAAGATTCTTTACTTACTACATTACCAATTAACTTTGTGAGAACTTACCAAGGAGATTCCAGGAGTGTTATGAGGCTGCCTCGAGGACTGAGCTAATGCTCTAGACTCGGGAGAGACTCTAGGGGCAAAGAAAAGAAAGAACCCTGAAGGAGAGTCTGAGGGTGGAGGAGCATCTCCAGGCGATGGCCAGAAAAAAGGAAAGTAAGGACTTATCCCATCCTAAACTATCTACCATATTAGATACCTTATAAATACTGACCCGAAACATTCAAACAGGAGGTTTTTCCAAAAGAAAGGGCAACAGGGTCACAAGGGAAAGAAAGGAAAAGAGCCCGTCCTTCAGTTGACTGGCCCAGCTATTGATGCTAAGCCTTTGAGATCTGCACCTCCTAAAGGTGAGAACACCTACCTCTTAAATTCAAATATAATCTTAACCTCTATATCATCAGATTTTAACTTAAACTTAAATACTACTATCAGGCACCGGACAGCCCCAGCGCCATTTTTACTATAAGCGTTGTGGAAAAGACCATCCAGGGGTCGACTGCGAAGGCCGCAAAGTCGAATGTCGGTGCTGCCACAAAGAAGGCCATAGGGAATTTGAATGCTGGATGAACCCAGAGAGCCGTAATTACAGGCCACCAAGGAATACTCAAAAGACCTCAGCTGGAGGATCTGGAGTACCACGAGGCGGTCAGGATGGCCAGACATCTACTGATGCTGGAGCCCTGAAGGGCAAGGGAGTAGATAGGACATGAGTACCCTAACTCCATGAGACCGCTGGTGGAAGACTTTTACTTACTATGTTAGAAGGAGCTATGTTATAAGTATGTGGGAGTGTGTCATTGACCACTCGCCTTTCGTGTAAGACTTTGGGATTAGTTGTGTGTACTCAGTACCAATAAGCTTTGAACCTTGAAGGATAATATATATGAACAGGATGTTAAAACTTACATTATCATGTAGCCATACTAAATGACACAGAGTCAATGAGACCGGGAATTACTGAACCAGAATTTCCACCTGCATGGCGCACTTGCTATTGCAAGCGCTATGACAAGAAAACCACTGAAATTTCCATCTGCCTTGCGCACTTGCTACAGCAAGTGCAGCTACAGCAACAGTAACAACTACTGCAAATGCAACTGCAACAACTACTACCTTTTAACTTTTTATATAAAAAAAAACTGTTTTTCAAACTTTTTCATTCAAACCTTGAGATTAGAAACCTGTGCGACTTTGGAGGGACCGTTAGTCCAACCACAGTAACTGGGAAATTATACAACCACTGTGATTGTAAACCACACCAGTTTGATTATTTGGGAACTTTCAAACATGGCTTATTAGCCAAAGACCAACAGTGTATACCGGCATTTAATGCTAATCACTACCAGTGATAAAGGTTTAGTCCTCGTGGACAAGCATACCCTTTGTAGATGCACCACCGTCAGTGAGGATGGTTGGGAAGTGAAGAGCCAAGTTGCTCAAGCTATTATGCAATCTGCAATACATCCAATTACATGGATGAGGGGACGAATATGAACTATGGATGAGATATGATAAAAAAAAAGGAGAAACAAGTTTGCTAATACAGCACGGATTTTACTTACACCGAGTCGAATAATACTAGTCTATGATACAAGTTATCACGGTTGCCACAAAGGCAATATCACTTATTACAGGATAACTGATAACATGAACTATTACACACAAAAAAAAGAAGCAAACAAAAAGAAGAAAAACAAAAAAAAAGAAGAAGAAGAAAGCAGAAGAGGAAGAAAAAAAAAGGATATCAATCAAAGGGAGATTGACAAAAGAATACTTCACAACAACCGTGTGACAGACATTACCAGTTTACTAAACGAGTCATGGGACGACCGCACTCCGTTAGGAGCATGTGGGCCTGACAGACTTATTTATGAGTTAGTCGGGTAAGTAGTAATGCATCAGTACGGTACCCCATGCAAGTAGACAAGTAGTGTTAGGAACACAAGAAGTAGTCAACTCCATTCTACGGACCGTAAGACGGATTACCTCGAAGATGGACGAGAAGAGCCGCAGTTAAACCAACGGGCTAGAAAAAAAAAAGAGAACCTTCAACAGAGAACAGTAGACAGTATACAGAGAAGACAAAGGAACAGTTTAAGGACAGGAAAACCAAAAAAAAAAGAAACAGGAAAACCCATTATGGACGAATAATATGTAGAACCCTCATAAGGATCAAGCAAATGCTTGCAATCCAGAGCAAATCTACCAGATGATATGGACATAAACGCGTGACTACGCAAGGAGAAAAGATAAAGCTATATGATAGCAGATACCTTAAGCAAAGAACAATGGATTTGGAATGTACCACTCACAGGATAATTCGCACATCTTATCTGTTTGACTCATGAGATATTAGCTGTTGAGCGTTTACGCCTCTGCACTCTGTATGACTGAGTGTTTTGGTATTGCACTCGTGCAGTTATTAACCTAGTGGGAATGCAGAAAGATAAAGTGGATATCAACACGAGTGTGTAAAAAAAAAAAGAACTACAACAGTGTGTTACTCCGGAACAAAATACCAGGAGACATGGATGACAAACATCATCTTGTGGACATTCAGGCTGGTACGTCTTAGTATTACAAAGACAAGTGCAAAGAGCACTAAGTACTAACAATGGCCAATGTCATAGTATACCTCAACTGAATATCAGTGAGAAAAGACACACGCATGTATGCTAGTGATCCAAACAAGTGGATTCACAGCAATGGAAAAAAAAAGAAAGGCAAACTGAGCCTGTGTTCATGGGTCTGCACCTCATACGGAGCGAGTGGGCCCATTAGAATGAATTTGGGAGAGAGCACAAATTGTTTAGTGCCACATCCCTTACGAATTGTGGAGCCCAGAAGGGCTAGAGTCACACCCGTCTCTCTGATATGAGAATAATCCACGAGTTGGTGAACTCTTTGAGAGCCAAGTATCCAGCGCTCCTTGTTGAGCGGCAGTTGTATACTTGTGGGGTACGGGGGCGTAACCCTTTTTAAGGGGGGTAGAGCCCCTTGGCTGTGCACATGTTTGCACTAAGTTTTGTTTGTTTTATATGCATTGCATAAAAAAAAAGAGGGAATTGGTGGTGTGCGGGGCATACGAGGTTTATTTGTTTAGTATGCATGGCATACAGTGAATTGTTTCGTATGCATGGCATACAGTGAATTGGTTTGTTGGTTATGGTTGGTACGCGGGGCGTACGTTGTTTGGTTTGTTGTGTGTGATGTGCACTTGTATGTACGTATCTTACGAGATACCTGTATGAATGTTGTGGTTACACCATGAGTGTGACACTTTTCTTATGCTATTTGTGATATGTATTCATATTGCTTTATAGGATGATTACATATGGTATCGCCTAGATACGAAATGAATCATTAGATATGGAATGTGGAACAATGGAATGTTATGGACACCTCAGGAAGGTTGCCAGGACTTGTAGAACTGATAGGAAATGATGGTGCTGATGGATCACCTATATCCATATATGATTGAACTAACGCCACAACGTGATGGCTATGTGCTTTATAAGCGCAATACAATGTGTGTAAATGATATATCAGATAGATATACATTATGGGAATAATGGGTAGTTATACATTATATACTTACCTATTTGATTAAGAGACTTCGGGACGAAGTCTTTTTAAGGGGGGTAGATTGAAATACCCCAAATTAATAAAACATGGATTAAATATTTAATCACATTAATTAAGGCCTAAACATGCCTTAAAAGTCAACTGAGAACAACAGTGGTCAACACAAAACAAGATGTTGCACCCTTTGACTGTTAAGGGTAAATAAATACCCAAATGAACTTCTTAGGACCTAAAAAAATTTGTCCTAAGTATATTGAAATAATATTAAACATATTATAACCGTTGGACAACACTCCAACACAAAGAAAAAGCATTTACATGCTTCAAGGTCAAAAAGGGCAAAAAGGTGCTATAGGAAAACCTTAAAAATCAAATGACCTCTAAATGATATAAAATTGAATACCATGATCAAATATCATGTAAGGAACACAACAAAACCGTTGTCAAAGAAAACAGAGCCCAGAAACACCTTGCGACACAAAATGTGCACTAAAACTCCTTAAAGCACGTTTTTGTGTAATCGCCTTTTAAATTGGTTTTAAATGGGCTAAAAGGTTATATATACCTTTAAATATAATAAAATATCATATTATATGATATTAGGAACTTAATTCCAGAAATTTACGAATTTTTACAAATTTAATATTAAAATATTAATAAAACCCTAAAGTGGGGCCCGTTTGGGTCAACATTGACTAAGTTGACCAATGTTGACCATTGACCACGAAATGGACTACAAGGAATCAGATAATTAAGTCTCTTAACAGACCAAGAGACAAGAGACATGTGACAATTAAATAAATGCTCTTACTTTTACATAAAATAACAAAAAAGACAACTTTACCTTATAAAACAAAAAAGGTGGGCTCCACTTACCTTTCCCATGTGAGCCAGCTGATTTGGAGCCTCCATTTGCTCCTCTTCCTCTTTGAATTTCGTGGCTCCAAGCTGGTAAAGACAAGAGATGAGTCACACATTCATTAAATGAATTAAAGTAACATATTTACTCCATTTTCAACCAAAATTTGAATCAATCAAGCCCTACCTTTCTCTTATCTTCAACGGCTGCCCCCTCCTCTTGTCTCCACTGATTGAGCTTCAATTATCCAACCCCAATCAGACTTGATGAGTCATCAAAGCAAGAAAATCTTAAAAAATGCAAAAAAGGTGCTTTAAGCTTATTTTAGGTCATTTCCTCCATTCCTTCCTCTTCAGCCGAGATGGCTCACACCTTGAGCTCTATTTGGCTCCCCTCCACCGTAGGTAAGGTTCCCAAGCACCATTGATGAGGTTTCAAGCTCTAGGTAAGCTCTTAAGGCATAAAAATGCCCATTTTCTTCATCTTTCTTTCCTTTTTCGGTTGATCTACACTCCAACCTTTTCTATACATCTATGTAGAGTGATTTGGAGGTTAGAGGAAGTGTTGGTTTCGTACATAACCAGATCTAAGGAGGGAAGTTCAAGTCTTGACCATTTAAGGTAAAAATGTGCTTTAAGCTCATAACTTTTGATTCCCTTCAAGTTCGGCTGTGAAACTTTGGTCATAGCCTCATCTTCTTCTCCTTTTCATGTGGAATCTGTTGGTTAGCCATTTGGAGCAAGGATGGCCGAGATCCAAAGGAAATACCCTCTTTTAAGGCATTTTTCCAAGGTAAAACCTAATAACAAGGCAGCTTGTTGAGATCTAGCTATTTCCTATGTCAATATGGTGGATCTAACACCTTGTGGTGTGTTTGATTCAGGCCGAAACCATCTTGAACTCTCCTTGCATTTTTAAGGTGATTTTTGCCTTAAATCTTACATTAAATTACTTCTTATGGTTAGATCTTTCTTGGAGACTAACTAGGCCTTGTTTGCTGTTTGAAACATGCAAGAGAAGCTTTGGAAATTTTATCTAAGGCTGGCCGAATTCAAACAAGGAATTATTCAAGCTAAATCAAGGTATAAACACCTTAAATCTATGATTTTTATAATTTCTAAGCTTATATATAAATATGGCCGAGAGTGAAATGATAAATATGGGTTATATTGACCTAGAAATGGAAAAAAATGACTAAGATAAATTAAGCTAGTCATTTAAGAGATTTAATTAACATAATTGTCAAATTTAAGACATTATGTGGAAGTTTGGTAATTAAATGAAAGTTGTGTGGTGAGGCCGAAAATTTATATGTATTTTGGGACATTTATGTGTAATTTATTTTGCAAGACAATGTTTGTAATAAGGCCATGTATTTTAGGCCATTTTATTTATGCATTTACAAGCTTTTAATTAAGTTTAAGTAGTATAAATGCATTACCGAAAATAAATGGGGTATTAGGCGTAATTAAATTAAATTTAAGGGCTTTAGAATAATAAGGCCAAAAATTAGAGGTAAAAAGGAGTTAAAATAAAGTTTATAAGATTTTATAAAGTTTTGGGGTTAAATGGTGATTTCTAGAAAGTTTGGGTGCAAACCGTAATTACTAGGAATTAATGGTCAAGGAAATATTAAGGAGGTCAACATTGACCATATGCTAGGTTTTGACCAAAAGAAATAAGTTAGATAACTTATTTAAGGTTTTATTATAAGTTATGTATTTAATGGTAATATTTTTATAACATATGTGGTAAATATGTTATTACCAAAAATAAAGGGTGTACAATGGTATTTTAAACACCCATGGGCTATTAGGAATTTTTAGGAATTTATTTTTTGGATTTTGGAATTAAAATGAACTATATATGTACAATATATAGTTATTATGTCATTATGACACTTTGGAGAAGAATAGATGGTGGAATGGTAAATATTGAAAGTATATGGGTTAATAAGGATATTCATAACCCTTTGGTGGAATTTGGAGATTTTTAGAATCATATAAGAGTATTTAATAAGATATGTGTATAATATATGGTTTTAGTGAATTATTGAACTATATGATATAAATAGGGCCAAATGGCAATTATAGAATAGCACAAGGGCTGTTCGGAATTTACAAAAAATAACCATAGGTTATACTCTTTCATAAGTTAGAAATGTTATATTAAATGGTATATATAACATGGTAAAAAGAAAGGGGTGATTTTGTAAACAAAGGAAATTATGGTTTAAGGAAAAGTATAAGGTTTAATATATGCCTATGAGGCAATATGAAATAGTTTAGTATAAAAACTATAGGAATAAATTAAAGGGAATAAAAATATCACATAGTATGATATTAGTATATGGTATAACATTACAAAATGTTATGTGGTCAAAATGGGATTTAAATAAAGTTAAGGGCTATACCGAGTTAATAAGAGTTAAAAGATGAATTTTAGACTAAGGTCTATAATGTTATAAATGTTATGACAATGATATGGTTTAGATGGAATTAATATAAGGAAGGGTACTCACATAAAATAATATGGCAAACTACAAATAAATGAGACTTGTAAACTAAGGTACCTATGGGATAAACCTTATGAGTTGTAAATGTACAACATAAAATGTTACATAATATTAGGATAACAATCTTAATATAAGTTGTACAATACAATACAACTAATGGGAATAATCATCTAATAAAAGATGATAAAATGTAACGTAAAATATAAGAGTTTATGAAACTCATGAGAATTACCTACGTGGTAAAAATATATATACATACACAAGAATAATGTATATAAGGTGGATAAATATATTTTGGTTGAAAACCATATGATTTAATGGTGGTGGTTATTTAAAAAAAATATAGTTACGAACTATAAGTTATGAATTTTAGAATGCAATATGATACAAGAATGCATGCATACATGCAACTATAGGTTACGTACCTAAACTAGATGTGGATAAGATTAAAAGAAATATAAGGGATTAAACTTAACAGTTGAAATAGTTTTGACGTACGCGTTTTAAGTAACAAAGCCGACTGTTTTAGGAAAACCTGTAACAAACAACTGTAGAAAACAGGGGTGAACTGTCGGGGTTACTTATTATTCGGAAATACCGGATGTAGTTAGTCATGGAGACTGACTTATAGTTTTAATACCGTTTAGATTATACTTCTGACAAGGACGCTTGACAAGCTAGCGGACTACACGGAGCATAGGATCTTGCTGATTCATACTCCACCGTAATACAATCAGGGTGAACGGTATGTAAAGGGGTTTGATCCGAGTTGTCCTAAGGTTGCTCCTTGGGCTCGGATTTGGTTGATATAACTTGTATGTTGTTATGTGCCTCTGATTGTCTCTGAGGGCTTTCCTCAGTTCAGACATCTGTGTGATCTGTGATAAGATTGTTTGTCTGAATGTGATAATTATTATGCATGAACTGTATATTTATAGCTGCTTATCATTTACTGTTGTTGAGTTAACAGTATTGGTTCGTATATATGAACCTATATATATAAAACGAACTAGCGGCTATGGTGCTATCTTATATGAAATATAAGGAACGTCAGAAAAACATTGTAGCACTAAGATAATAAGATATACATATTATCTGAGACTTTTATACGGAGCATTGGCCTTTCTATACGCCGCTCTCGTATCTAACACTGGATCCCGAGTTTACAGACTCCGGATTGGACTAATGACCTTAGTCTGCTGTGTTAGAAAATTTGGTAATGCGATGCGATGGTATAATTAATTAATTAATGGAATGGAAGTAAAGCCAAGAGGATGTGGCTCTTGGTGCGCGCTGTGATCACAAAAACGATACCAGGATGTCCGCGTACGGGTCCGTAAGTATCAAGAAAATTTCCCGTGAGCTAGAATGGCTCGTTGGTCGGAGACTCTACCGTTGGAGTGGCTACTGCCGTGGGTGACCCGCCATAAAATATGGGTAACTAGAGACATGTCGTTTTAACGAGACATTGTCACTAGGTATAACTGAACAACTAAAACAATTGAGACTTATACAGTGGCGAACAATACCATGGACGAGACTTAATACTTGTTTATTATTCTCGTTGTTTCGCTTTGTTGTTCATTGGTTATACTTGTGGTTATTTTATTGTGTGTTGATGGTTGGATGGAGCCTACAAGGCTAAGATAAATTAAATATGAAAACTGTACGCTACGGCGAATGTACATTGTACATTATATTGTTATTACTCGGTACGTTCGATATATAAATGTTGTATGGAATATTAAATGAATGTTTGGATATTTGGATGGATGGTTGAATGTTTGGATATTTGGATGGATGGTTGAAAGGTTATGGATATTTAGATGGATGGTTAAATTTATTATACGTGCTTATTACAGTATTGATTATATCTGTAAAATGGAAAGCATGAAACCAATCTAATAATAAGATGGTTAAAATGACAAGTGACCATTAGGGTCCAGGCCCGGCATACTCAGCGTCTATCGCTGATACTACACCATTTCAGGTTGTTGACCATTGTCGGGGCTGAAGAGCAGGAACAGGGTAATTGGAGATGTTGAATGGTAATGAAGATGGTGTATGGTCTTATGGTAACGTTGTGTATTTTAAGATTGGGTAGATGCTCACTTGTCGATGATTATGATTTATGGATTTAGTATGATGTATAGGAGTTTCTCGTTATCACTGCGGTTAGCAGTTTGTTTATTTTGGAAGTTGGATGTAGTTTGGCTACGTTGCTCGCATGGGCGAGTAATGGCCGGTGACACCCGAGTGAGTTTTGTAATTGTTGTTTATTTTCCGCTGCAAGACGTTTTATTTATTGCTACGTGAGAGGTTATATCGTGATTATTGAGAGGGGTGTTACAGTTAGAGTACTTAGGCTACGTTAGTTTTGTTGGAACCATAGAGTAGTGCTGAGTTTGGTTGCAACCGTACATCTAGTAGAAACATGCTCCATATACAAATGTAGACGAAACTGAAAGACAAATCAATCTTAAACTTGTTTTGTTTTCACATATAGAATGGAGCGTGACTGGATGTACGGTGATCGAGGGGATCACTACTTTGATGAGAAGCTGAAAGAGTTTCTCAAAGCGGCAGTGCAACACAAGGACAGAACAAAGGCGGACAATATTTCATGTCCTTGTGTTGACTGTGGGGTCATAAGGAAATATGTAGACATTGAGGAAATTAGATTTCATCTTAAGTCCCGTGGATTCATGCCACATTACAGAAGATGGAATTTTCATGGAGAAATGGTTGCAGCTAGTGCTTCAACATCATCAAGTGCTCATGATCCACGTTACACAAGTACCGCCCACACCTTCAATACCATCAATGAGTCGGTACCGTTAAGTGATTCAAGATTTGATGACAGTGAGACCACTCACCATGATGAGCAAATGGATGAAATGTTAGAAAATGTTGCGGATACTTTTGTCGATAAGCCGGAAGAGTATCAAAGATTGTTGGACGCATCAAAGACACTTTTGTACCCTTCGTGCGTTAAATACACAAAATTGACTGCTGTACTTAATTTGTTCAACTTAAAGGGGAAATCTGGAGTTGGTGACAAGTGTTTCACGTCATTTCTAGAGCTGATACATGATATGCTTCCTGATGAGAATGGTCTTCCTACATCCACCTACGAGGCAAAGAAATGGATGTGTCCAATGGGAGTTGAATATAAAAAGATTCTTTTATATTCATGCTTGCCCAAATAACTGTGTGCTTTATAGGGGTGAATACGAACATCTAGACAAGTGTCCTAAATGTTTGTTGTCCCGGTACAAGGACAAGGATGAGGATTCCTCCTTTCAGAAAAAAAATCGTCCAGTGAAATTATTGTGGTACTTGCTGATAATTCCTAGATTCAAACGGTTGTTTGCCAACCCGAAAGATGCGAAGAACTTACGATGGCACACAGATGGTAGAAAAATTGATGAAAAATTAAGACATCCTGCAGACGGACCTCAGTGGAGAAATATCAACAGAAAATTCAAACATCATTTTGGGGATGAGGATAGGAATCTGAGACTTGGATTGTGTACCGATGGGATGAACCCATATGGCACGTTGAGCAGTCAGCACAGCACTTGGCCGGTGCTACTAGTGATCTACAATTTACCGTCATGGTTGTGCATGAAATGAAAATACATTACGTTATCACTCCTAATTTCTGGTCCAAAACAACCTGGTCATAACACTGACGTATATCTTGCACCACTGATCGACGATCTGAACTTGTTGTGGAATGAACGGACAGTGGTATATGATGCTCATGCGAAAGAAAATTTCACACTGAAGGCGATGTTGTTCTGCACTGTTAACGACTTTCCTGCCTATGGGAACTTGTCAGGATACTCTGTAAACGGATTCAAAGCGTGTCCGGTATGTGAGGATGACACAAGTTCAGATCGTCTAAAGCACTGCGGCAAAAATGTTTATATGTGTCATCGACGGTTTCTTCCAGTAGACCATCCTTACCGTTCGAGAAAGCGAAAGCTGTTCAACAATGAGCCCAAAACTCGTGTGGCTCATCTACCTTTGAATTCAGAGGAAGTGTATGCAAAGGTAAAAGACATTGAAAATGTCTTTGGAAACACATCCAAGCCGCCGAAGAACAATTGGAAAAAATGTTCCATTTTTTGGGATCTACCGTATTGGCGGTATCTACCTGTTCGACATTGTTTGGATATCATGCACATTGTGAAGAACGTCGGTGAGGCCGTGTGTGGTACTTTGCTCAACATACCCGGCAAGGCGAAAGACGGATTGAAGGTGAGGAGAGATATGCAAGAGTTGCGCATACGGAAAGAACTACACCCAATAGAGGACGAGAAACGAACATATCTACCTCCTGCGTGTTATACCCTCTCTAAGAGTGAAAAATTAAGTTTTTGCAAGTGTTTGCACACATTGAAGGTACCATCTGGGTACTCTTCAAACTGGAAGAACCTAGTTTCTATGAAGGATTTGAAACTGTTAGGCATGAAATCTCATGATTATCATGTGTTAATGTTGCATCTTCTTCCAGTTGCAATACGAGGTATATTACCAGAAAATGTCAGAAATGCTCTAACTCGATTATGTTTCTTCTTCAACGCTGTCTGCTGCAAGGCAATTGACTCAGACATCCTCGATGATCTTCAACATGAAATTGTTGTGACAATATGCCAGCTTGAGATTTATTTCCCACCATCTTTCTTCGACATAATGGTGCATTTAGTAGTGCATATTGTACGAGAGATCAAATATTGTGGTCCGGTCTACTTACGTTACA
Source organism: Limonium bicolor (assembly GCA_023374045.1). Taxonomy (NCBI): domain Eukaryota; kingdom Viridiplantae; phylum Streptophyta; class Magnoliopsida; order Caryophyllales; family Plumbaginaceae; genus Limonium; species Limonium bicolor. The sequence goes on from CM041782.1 coordinate 161,903,450, forward strand.
TGTATCCTTTCGAACGATATATGGGGATTCTGAAGGGTAGAATAAAAACAGATATAGACCGGAAGGCAGAATCATCGAAGCAACAGTGATTGAGGAAGTCACAGAATTCGTGACAAGTTATTTGAACGATGCAGAGTCAATTGGTATTCCCAAACCACATCACCATGGTAGATTTAAGGGTAAATGAGTTATTGGCAAAAAGGTTATTCATATCTCTCGTGATCTTATTAATCAAGCACATTTGTTTATACTACAACACCTTGAGGTTGTTGAACCCTACTTCGATATTCACATTGCTGAGTTGAGTCGACAAAACCCTACCAAAAACCGTATCTGGCTTAAAAAAGAATAAAATCGAGTATTCGTCCAATGGTTTAAGGAATATGTGTTTGAGCAAGCTTCATTGAACCCCGAAGATGTTAGTGAAGAAATCAGATGTCTAGCGGTTGGTTCTGGAACAGATGTTGTATCGTTTGAAGGGTATGACATTAATGGATGCACATACTACACTGCACGCCAAGATGCTAAATCAATACATCAGAACAGTGGGGTAAAAATTGAAGCATCGGTGACTGAATATGGTCTAGGTAACTAGGTTCAACCAATGAGCAGTAGTAGTTGGTATTATGGTGTGATAAAGGACATATGGGAACTAAACTATCACATTGATTCGTTTCTATTGTTCCGCTACAATTGGGTGGACAACCGACATGGACTCCAGAATGATAAAGGACTTATTTTTGTTGATCTTTCACGTGTTACAACTAATAAGGAAGATCAGTTGTGTTGGGTAAAGACTGTGAACCAGTTGTTTTATGTTGAAGTCCCAAAAGCTAGTAGATGGTATGTTGTTCTTCCAGGGAGAAGACCGGTTTTGTTTGAGGATGAAAACAATGACGATGATGATAATGAGATGATAGATGAAACAGTATCGTTGCATACAGGGTTGCATGATTCAACTGATGATTTACAAAATGATGATGTTCAGACCATCTACGCTCGATCAGACCATAATGAGGGGGTTTGGGTAAAAACAGATATGTATGTACTATAGGTAACACCATTGGTTGAAATTACATTATATAATTCGTATTATTGTTGTTACAATGTTATCAGAATTAATTATTTATGTTTATTTTTGCAATTATACATCGTTCCATGAATATTGATCTAATGTGTGTTTTTTTTCCTCAGTGGATGATGATCCTATTGATGATCCTATAGGACAGCTGCTCCTGACTGGGGAAGTAGACCGGCAAAACGCACCACACGAGGTGGTAAAAAGAAATCAAAGAAAGCAGACGTAGAGACCACCCCACAGCAGACGAGACAGCTGGGCCTTCACAGGAAGACAAGAGATACAAGTTGCTCCGCCTCTCAAGAAACCCAAAAAACGAGGGGCAACCCGTGGGCTGAAAGCAAATAGAGGCCCCCCGACAAAGCCTTTGGAGTTCAATGAGTTTAATCAGCCCACGGGTACTTGGAAAAATGATTTCACTGCTCTAGCCAGGCATTTGGTGAGTACATATTTCAATATAAACCACCATTGGAAGCAAGTGCCTCAGGCGTTGAAGGAGCAGATATTTGAACGTCTCAAGGTATTTGTTACACTTAATAGTTTGTTTTAAGATTTATATAGTTACTTTTTACACTAATCCATTTTTTTTGCATATAGGACCGATTCAGTATAGATCCTTCTATGAAGGATGATGTGATGAAGGGGATTGCCACACAGTTCAAAGACTTCAGATCTCTGCTCACGAGGCAGTACATTTACTGTGAGGAGCCCGCAGAGATAGAGGAGGCAGAAGGTGAAGATGTGGATGATCGGAGACCACCGTGGCAAAAATATGATGGTATTACTGAAGAGCAGTGGAATGAGTTTGTTGCGAAGCGTTTGACCCCTGAGTTCAAGGTGAGTTTCACACTAGTAGTTGTTCTTTTGTATGATAAATGTTTAAAGTGTCCTTAGAGTTCATTTGGTTAATTCGTCTTTTTCATATATTATTTGCATAATTTGTCTTTTCATACATATATGTAGGCTATACGTGAGAAACAACAACAAAATAAAAAAAAATCGTTACCCCCATCACATGGGGAGTACAAGTATTGCTCAGCGTGTGCCGCAGTGGGAGAAAGAGGGGTTGTTGCCAGCTGGCTCGAATGTCAGCGAACGAAGGATGAAGGTTTGGGACTTAAGTCGACGGAAGAAACCTTCAAATCCGGCGGCACCTGCTGAGTATGATGACGCCACGAGAGAAGTCATCAACCAAATGGTAAGTGATTTTTAGTTTAAAAAATGTTTATTATATTTATAGAGTAACAATAGCAGTTAAATAAACCGAAGTATCCTTATTGACTTATTAAACTCCATAACAGGAAGAGTTAAGCTCCCAGATCACCCAGGGCACTTGGCAGCCCGTTAGGCAGGATGATCCACTTTCCCGCGCTCTCGGGAAGAAGGATCATCCGGGTCGTGCAGTAGGCTTTGGTGGTCATGTCGGTATACGCCAAGCCTTCGGTAATCCTGGGTCCAGACACAGTGCTGGAGGGAGCATTACATATGAGGAGCACTTACGCCAGAATGCGGAGCTCGAGCAGCGACTACGAAATGAATTTCAGCAGTCAATCGCTCAAGCTATGGAGATGATGCGATCTGAGAGGATGAGTCAGGAGGTTTCTAGACCGCCAGATCAGGCACAAGCATCAGAGCCCGCAGCAGTGCCTCCCAGTAGTGTTCACTCCGTCAACCCATTTCCATATTCATCTCTCAAGGTTAGAACAACATGTTAACTACAAATACAAAAAAAAACAAATTATACACTTGTTTATGTGCATCTAAAATCTTTAATTTTGAAAATTTAGCAACCAATTGACTGCACATTGTTCCAAGTGATTGGCGTTGACGAAGTGAAGTAGGGTGGGGAAAACTTTTCAAGTCTTCTGCTGGAGACACCGTGAGGAATGCAGCGCTCCGAGAGTACCATGCCGGGTGCTTGTTGAAGGTTACGCGCCTGCTTACGCGGATTGTCAGATACCGGTGCCCAGTGCAGACATATCCACCCTTCGTCAAGCTGAATCCATGACAGTACAGTGGCCCTGTAGATTGATTAAGCTTGGGGAGCAGCAGGTAACCCCATGAAAAAACTTATTCTTTAACATATCCTAGAGTAGAAACATATACTTATTAAATTAATATATTAGGAACACATTCAATCAAATTCTGATAAGGCAAAAGGAAAGAGAGTTGTTGTTGCACCAGCTAATCCTTCGATGGCATCCGCGACTAGAGTTGTGATGAGATCGAATTTGCTACCGGCGGTTCTGAATGTCTTACCCCGCTGAAATTGTTGCACTCCACACTGTTGATGACGCCTCCAGCAAGAGATTCGGTTACAATGCAACCAAGACCGTATCTTTTACTATGCAGGCGCTCAGATTTTGAAATCTATCTTACTGATTTTGTGGAGTTGTTCACGAAGGATTGGTTGAGTGCGTCGATTCTCAAATTGGCTTGCATGTGAGTAATTAGCATACCGTGTACACATTTACTCTTTATTTGAAAATTAAATTCATAATATTGGTTTCTTTATATTGTGCAGGTTTGTTGATGACAAGGCGGTCCAAGTACATGAGAATAGTAGTTTCAGGTTCTTATGCCCTGACTACTGTTCTGAAGCTAATATGGGATCTGACCCCCAGCTTTGGTCCAGTATTTGTCGACTGTGATACATGCGTGTGCAGTTGCTGATAAATCTTACATAATGCTGCCTCTTCATCAAGGGTAAGAATTTTATGTAATGTTAATTTAGTTTAAAAATTATGATATTTGTATTATGTAATTGATTGAATTAAGTTCTACTGTATTGTAATCTATGAATAGCCGACACTGGTCTTTGGTCGTTCTATGTCTAAAAAGCCCAAGAGTCCTGCAGCTTGACTCAGCATCTCGGCATCCTAAGAGGCCAGTTATATATAACATGTTGATGAGGTGATGAATTTACTTAACTTGATTAATTATCAATTTTTAGTTATTCTTAATCATCCGGTTGATAACTTTTACTTTATCTGTGCGTATGAATTATAGTGCCTTTGTATCTGTACTAACGCAAATCCGGGGAGAGAGAATTAAGAAGATTCCGTGGAATGTAGTCAAGGTATTTTTGTAGTCCTTATTCAATTTTGTAATATGTTCATTAGTTTTAAAATAGGAACAGTATTATAATTTATGTGTTAAATCGATTTGAATATGTACGTATATACATGTGCAGTGTCCACAGCAGCCGGGAGGTTCGGAATGTGGCTACTATGTCATTCGGTTTATGAGTGACTTGATAGCGGGACCGAGACTCTTGCCAGAGAAGTCTCTAGACAAGGTAAGTAGCATTCTCGAATATTTTGGTTTTGTAGATAATTTTTAACATTGATTCTTAAACTCAAAGTATTATTAGCAACTAATCATATTTCTTTTTGTGTTAATTTCAAGGCTTTTGAAGAGTTGGTAGCGGTTACAACGAAGGACATATAACCGAGGTGCTCGAAGAATGGGCAGAATTCATGAGCGTTAATGTAGGTTGCTTTAGGGTTTGGTAGGATTGAGTAGGATGATTTTGAAATTCTCATGAAACAATTGTGGTTTCTGTAAAGTTTTTGTTGATGTTTGATTTATTTGCTTAAATTTGTAAATGTAAGTGGATTATTGCCCGTAGATAGGTTTTGTGGCTATTGAAATGGTGAAATGGTTGATCTAATGCCCCACTGTAGTGGCATTGTTAATTACTATATCTTAACAGGTTTGATTGATTTTGGGTGTGTGTGGTAGAATTGTAGGGTGGAATGGAAAAAAAAACCTATTGCAGCGGTTCTTAGTAAGAACCGCTGCAATAGCCCCTGTCAATATTTTCTGAAGAGACCCTATCGCAGCGGTTCCTTCAACAACCGCTGCGATAGGTTGTTTTTTTTTTAAAAAAAAGATCTAATGCAGCGGTTCTTTTAACAACCGCTGCGGTAGGTACCCTACCGCAGCGGTTGTAGAACCGCTATGGTAGGTACCTACCGCAGCGGTTGTTAAAAGAACCGTTGCGTTAGAGTACCTACCGCAGCGGCACCCATCGTAGGGGTTTTCAACCGCTGCCATAGGTACCAAACACCGCTGCGGTAGGGTCTTTTTCTACTAGTGAATCAAGGTAGGAAAGCCTCTTATTAGGCTTGTGGGTGATTGTAATCCAAGAAGAAAGACAACCAAAGCAGAGAGGGAGTTAACTCAAATATAGATATCAACTCCCAAACACACGTGCATGACCGGGACTCCCGGATTCCTCACCCCCCATAATATATATTAGTTAGAAGTTCCTTTATGGAACGTATCACATCAGGACCACCAACATATAGTTTTATTAAGCAACACGGAGGTAACATCCCATTCGACAAACATGGGCAACACATTCGATAAGTAACGATATTCTAACAAAGGCAACACACACACACACAACCATAACATACCACTAATGCACGGATAGCCGTAGTTAGAACGTTCCCGTAGGTTGGGACGTTATCCGAATACCGATCTCTTATGTGATCCTAGAGTCGGTTAGCTACAGTTTAACACATATTCGAGGTTAAACGGTATCGGAACTAAATACGCCACATTAATGAATTGCTGTAAACTCATTTCATGCTTTATCTTGCAAGGTGGCAAACATACAGAAAATCACATAGGCATACAAGCCGGTGTAACCCGGTAGGACACAGGTTGCAAGAAAACCATCCCTTACACCATAGGTTACTCTACCGTGTCCCCGAGGATTTGCTCTTAATGCGTCACCCCACACTCCATGGGTAGTTTCCGAACACTGGTATTATTTCAAACGTTTTTATTAACATCCTGATTATACGGTATGTAAACCACTAACACTCCCGTACTTAACCCATTGCCCCGTTATACTTAGGTTTACTCTTGTCAATTGAGTCCTTACTTCTCACTCATTTCCAACACTTGTTTATACTTTTTAGGACCTTTGAAAGTCACCAAACAAGGCCTTAACAACATCTAAAATCATTTCCCTATCAACCCCCCATCATTTGGACACATTAAAACACTCACGGTTGATTTTGGGGGAGGTCCGGGACTTGGTCCTTACTCTAAGTCCCGGACCAATCATGAACTACACTCTCGGCCATTTTTATGCACTGGCCTGGGACCTTGTACCTGGCCTAAGTCCTGGACCAGGTGTGCAGGCAAACTCTCGGCCATTTTAAAGGTGTGGTCCAGGACTTCACTAAGGAACTAAGTCCCGGACCATAGCAGCAGTATTCCAAAAATTGACATTTTTCCATTGTTTTCATACTCCAAACTTCACCCAATCATTTCCTAATCCTTTTACATGTTTCCTAACATGTTTAAACACACGTAAACACTCCTTAAACACCTTAAATCATTGGTCCAACTCTTACTCCAATTCTTGCATTATTTCACAAATTCCAACTTCTACATTTGCACTTGCACACTAATGTTCTAAAACATTTCCATGACAGTTTACACTCCCACCATTCTTTACCAACTCATCAATGACTATAAACACACCTTCCTAGACATTTGCTTTATCTAAACCCAAGTCCATCTCTCATTTTCCCAAGTCTTGCACACTAACTTATTTCTAGAATTTCTAAGACATTCTTATCCCTCCTTGCTACAGATTTTTCACACTCCCTTATCCATTTCCCATTTACCATTCCAAGGTTATCAATCCACTCAACTAGTTCCAATACATACTTAACTCCTCCAACTATCAAAATCACCTAAAACACACTTATTCTACCGGAATTTCGCCATAGTCTCCCCATAAACCTAACATTTCCGAACTCATCCATTCTCACCTTTTCCATCCAATCCTAAACTAGCCACACCCATAGAGGGTCCTACCAACACTCAATAATTTCATCCAAATCATCAAGTAACATTATAGCTCCAAAATCTCAACAAACCACAATATGAACACAACCTCAAATCACTTGGCTTCAAAACCCATAATTCAACAACAACTTACCATTGCACAAGTTTGACCACAATTCTCTCTCAATCCTACTAACACACTCTAACTCATAATTTTTGGTTTAGATTTTAATTCTTCTCTTATTCCCCAACGCAAATTCCAAAACAATTAATATAGTCATTAAGGTAGTTTTCTTACCTTAAATTCTTATGAGTTCCCATTTCAAGTCTCCTCTTCTCTTTCTCAATGTTGGTCAAATGGACAAGGTGGTTGCCAATGCTCCAACTCAACATCAAATAAGGAAATGAGGTTAAGTAAAAACACTTAACTCATTAATTCAGTCAAGATTACCAAGATATGCTTAAAACACTTGATTGGCATTACCTTGGAAGCCCTATAAATAGGTTCTTGCCATGAATTAAAGGACGGGCTCTAATCCACCATGGTGATAAGCGTGAAATATATATATACTTTTGTGGTCTAATTGATTTAATACTTATAATATATTGGCTTATATTTCACACTTATCTTATGTTTTTCAAATATTTATATTTAGATGAGAGTTGATACTTTTTTATGTGTCAAATGCAAAAAATGATGACATGTGTACATATATATATACACGCATAACATATGTATACATATATACATATACGTACATATGTTATACGTATACACATGTGTAACAATCATTCACACGGAAGAAGTAGCAGCGCGTGTGGGCTTACTTGGAGCATACGATGGCAAATTTGACTTATTTTTGAGATCAACAAAGAAAAGCATACAACAACTGGTACATGATGGTTAATGGGCCTCGACCGACGTGGATAAATGAAGGAGAGCGGACTGCATATGCCGAAGGAAAAAATGTTGATGGGCTGCTATTGGTGGCATAGATGCAGGAAAAATATAAATAAAACTTTTATTTATCTTTACGGGTAAAGATAAACAAGAAGATCTATATATACCCATGCATACATACGACCGAGGGGGGGATTGAACAATTCAAGAATTCAACCGCACACCCCATCCATCATCACCATCATCAGAACCCACGCCCTTATCCAATTCACACCAATTTTCCCTGAAATCGAGTTCTTTAACCCTACTGCGCCGTGCTCACCCGTCTTCATCATCACTGCTCCACAATCCTCCATCGCGCCACTCCCACCACATCCATCCAAAATATCGTCATCCATCATCATATCCCATGTATCAGCATCCACAAATTCACCACCACCTTCTGTAACCGCACTCTCCGTTGAAGTCAAAGCAGAAGCAAGACGCATACAACAGCAGCTCGAACGCAAGTAAGGGGACAAAACTGACAAGCACCAGAGACAGAAGGCAGTAGAACATTCGGAGTGAAATCTTCACTGTATTCTTGTATTTATTGATTTTTGTTACAAGTTATTTAATTTGTTACATTATTATTGCGCGCTATATTTTTACTCATTACGCGTTATTTTATATTCGTGACAATGTTTGTTTTTTGTTTTTCGAACCATGAGTGAGTAGTTCTATTTAGCTTCCCGGGTTAGGGAAGCGAGTCTTTTTCGTAGAATTCACGTTATGTAAATTTCTCACTATTATTATAATTTTGCAATAGTTTGATTCCAGACCTTAATGCGCTTAGATTTTCTGGCCAATTTTCTAAGTGATTTTTGTAGAGCTTATATCAAAATGTGGTGCTGAGATTGAGTTCAAGACATAGGAAATCAAACCGGATTAACGACCAGAAGCATGGCTTGCCTATAGGTTAATCTGTCTCTAATAGGAATTGTGTTTATTGCAATTAACTTGAATTTAACTTGGGCATGGTTTGCGGCTTGTAATTTCAGTTATTTAGGGTTCGTTGTACAAGGACCGGTCAACAAACTATTTAAAATTCATGAGTTTATTGCATAAAATAGTGAAGATTGTTATTATTGAATTCGATGAAATAGACAAGTGGAATGACCCGGGAGCGTTTTAATTCATTAGATTTTTAATCCGACATTTGCTTTGTTTGTTTTTATATCGTTTTGTTATTTTATTGTTCGTTATTTGTTTTGAATTAATTGAAAACTTGAGAAAGTGACAATTTCCCGTTTTCTGAGTTTAATTTAGTTTCTCATTTAGATTAATAATTTGTCAGTTAATTGAACGAGGTCTCTGAGTTCGACAACCCACTTAATCACTATACCCGTAAAACGATAGGTACACTGCCTAGGTAGAGATAGTAACATATTCTGCTTACAAGTTTTTGGCGCCGTTGCCAGGGATCTCTGGCGCGGTTAATTGACATTGTTATTTGATTGAGATTTTATTTTAGTTCTTTTTCTTCTTTTGCTTTCGTATTATTTTCTTGATTGCATCACGTTAATTCTATACTTCTAGTTCTGTACGTTTGATTTATATTTCTTTTCACCTACTTTTTTTTTATTTATTTTTTTTTTTTTCTGTTTTGTTTGTTTTTGTCCTTACGTGGGTTAGTATAGGATTAGGTTGCTTAAATTTCTATTACGTGTTTGCTTTCTATAATAGAATTGATTTTCTTTTTGAAATTGGTTTTTGATTTCCGTATGAATTCATTTGCAATGTCAATCTAGTTAGTTACTGCGATTACATTTGAATACATGTTTCTAGATTCCAATTGTTGTTGCTTTTATTCGATTGTTGGATTCAATAATTTAGTGTATCTCTCTTCCATTTTATTTGTCTATTGTTCTGATTGTGATTCTTTTTTAATTTGCAGTTAGTTCGAAGACTTTTGTTTAATTTCTAGATTATAATTTGGTTAATTAGTATTCTTTTTCTTTTAGTAGTTTATTAGTTTATTTTGAGTTTTCAATTTTTGTGTTTTGTTCACTTGTTTTTTTCTCTTCTTAGTGCTAATTTATGTCCATACGTCGAACTCGATGTACATGTGGTCCATTAGCTGATTTTTGAACCAGAGATCGAGAGATATTTCCACAGCAGACGACAGTTGCAATTCAACATGTCTGACTGCACATTTAATGAGCATCAACAATCGTCGGTCAAGGGGAGACCTTCTGCTATTGTTATCCCGAGATTACACCAGCAGAGATGGAGGCCTGGCAGTTCAAGACTAGTTACATTACCACGCTGTTTCATCAAGGCCAGTTTAGTGGGGTCGATTCTGACGACGCACCACATCACATCTCAAGGTTCCTAGATTATTGCAATGCTTTCAACAAGACCGGGAACCTGAACCAGAGGATTCGACTGTAGCTGTTTCCCTACTCCCTGAAGGATGGAGCTTCTAGATGGCTAAGGAGTCTGCAGCCACAGAGTATCACTACTTGGGCAGAGCTAGCACGTAAGTTTCTGAACAAATACTATCCACCATCCAAGACCAGGGAAAAGATCGGTGAGATTAGTTTTTTGTGAGGAACCAGGTGAGTCTTATATGATTCATGGGATAGGTTGAGAGAGCTTCAGATTTTATGCCCCCGCCATGGTATGAGTGATAGGGATTTAGTATTAGCATTCTTTAGTGGTTTAAATGATGCAAATTAGCTTTTACTAAATTTTGCTTCTGGAGGCAATTTTATGAATAAGACAGGTGCAGCAGCAATTGAGCTCCTGGATTTGATGACCGCAAGCACCAGGCAGTGGTGCAAGAACAAGGGGAGAGGAGAAACCAAGAAGGAGACCGGACTTTATCATCTGCCCCCTCAGGGTCATCTATCTGCTCAGTTGACTACCATAGCGAAAGCAGTGGAGAAGCTCACTCTTGGTCAGACACATCAAACGGTCAAAGCAGTAGCTACTTCGTCCCAGTACCTGAATCCTTGTTGTGACATTTGTGGAGGAGCCCATGAGACCTACAACTGTGAGGGACCTGGGTACGTCGGTAATCCAGAAGAGGTAAATTCAATCAATAACCGACCAGGTAACTCTTATCCTATTGCTAATGGTCAGAATAGTTGGAGGAATAATCAGGAACCTCCATGGAGAGGTAATGATCAATCATTAGGAAATAATGCTTATAGTTAGAACAGGCAGTCTTATTTTAATAGGCGGCAAGATCAGTTTCAGAATTGTTAGGGAGGTAATAGTAAGATTGAGAGTATGTTAGCAGAGATTTTGAAACAAGGACAAGCTACTAACGCTAAATTTATTGAAATTGAGTCTAAGTTTGATGCTAAGTTTGTAGATCAGGCCGCTGTTAATCAAAACTAGGAGAGACAGATGAGCCAGCTTGCAGAGCAGCTAGCACAGAGACCTGCAGGGTCACTTCCTAGTCGGACCGATCCAAACCCAAGAGAACAATTAAAAGCAGTGACCTTGAGAAGTGGTAAGGCGTTGTTTCCAATGTTCTTGAAGCTGAAGAAAGATCTGACATGCCAGGAGAGTCTCCACCTGAAGTTGAAAAAATTGAAATTCCCAAGGAGAAGGAGTCTTCTAACCTTTAATCGTTAAACCTTCTCACGTTTCTTATGATCCTCCTATTCCTTTTCCTAACAGGCTGAAGAAAAAGAATTTGGATGAACAATTCGGGAAATTTCTTATATCTCTTTAGAAGTTGACTATTAATATTCCTTTTTCTGATGCTTTATCTCAAATGCCTATTTATGCTAAGTTTATGAAGGATACTCTATCTAATTGGCGTTCTTTGCAGGAAACTGATACAGTAAAGCTGACAGAGAGGGTGTCGGCAGTCCTTCTGAAGAAGCTACCACCAACTTGGGAGATCCAGGTCTTCCTATCATTCCCTGCACTATTGAGGATGTAGATTGTGGTAACGGTTTATGTGATTTGGGAGCAAGTATTAATTTGATGCATCTTTTAATTTTTGAGAGACTAGGAGAAAGTCAATGTTCTCCCACTTCAGTGCAATTACAATTAGCTGACCATTCTATTATTTATCCAAAGGGTAAGGTGGAGGATTTGGTAGTTTCTGTTGGTAAATTTATCTTCCTTGCTGATTTTATTGTTATTGATATGGAGGAGGATAAAGATGTACCATTGATTCTAGGTAGACCGTTTATGAGGACAGCTCGTACTCTAATTGATGTAGATGGGGGGTAAGATTATCTTGCGTTTACATGATGAGCAGGTTGTGTTTGATATGACTAGAAACATGAAGCGTCCTACAAGTGCTCAGTCTTGTTTTTCTGTAGATGTTGTTGACTCTTTAGTGCAGGAAACAACTCTTAGTAGAGAAGAGGAGGAGATTCTGGAGAGATGCCTTATGGCATCCTGCGAGGGAGATGATGAGGACCCAGACATCGCCCTCATGGCAGAGGAGCTGAATAAGAGGCGGCCACACTTCCACTCATATCAGCAGAAATTTGAGAAAGTCAAGAGAAGTGATGACTGACCACGACCATCTATTGAGAAACCTCCTGCAGTGGAGATGAAACCCCTTCCTCCTCATTTGAAATATGTTTTCCTTACAGAACCATCTGAATTACCTGTTATCATTTCTCTTTGATTTGACAATTTCGCAGGAAAAAAAACTTCTAGAGGTGCTGTGAAAACATACTAAGGCTATTGGTTGGTCGATAGCAGACATTCAAGGAATCAACCCTCAATTGTGCTCACACCGGATCTACATGGAGGATGCATACCGACCACTTGCTCAGCCTCAGAGACGCCTCAATCCAGTTCTGAAAGAGGTAGTTAAGAAAGAGGTAATCAAATTACTTGATGCAGGGATTATTTATCCTATTTCTGATAGTAAGTGGGTGAGCCCCGTACAGGTAGTACTGAAAAAGGGGCAGATTACTATTGTTCCTAATGATAAGGTTGAGTTGATTTCTCAGCGCACTACTACAGGTTGGCGAGTGTGTATTGATTATAGAAAATTGAATGAATCTACTCGTAAGGACCATTTTCCCCTTCCCTTTATTGATCAAATGCTTGAGAGATTAGCGGGACATGATTACTATTGTTTTCTGGATGGTTATTCTAGCTACTTTTAGATTCCCATAGCTCCTGAGAATCAGGATAAGACTATTTTACTTGTCCTTATGGAACTTATGCTTATAGAAGAATGCCTTTTGGATTATGCAATGCTCCTGCTACTTTTCAGCGTTGTATGATGGCTATCTTTTCTGATTATATTGAGAAGTGTATTGTGGTTTTCATGGATGATTTTTCTGTTTTTGGACTAACATTTGAAGCTTGCCTAGAGAACCTTGATCATGTTTTAGCCAGGTGTGAGGAGACCAACTTGATGTTGAATTGGGAGAAATGCCATTTCATGGTTCGGGAAGGAATCGTTCTGGTCACAAGATATCATCAAAAGGTATAGAGGTGGATCGTGCAAAAATTGAGGTAATTGAGAAGCTTCCACCTCCTTCTTCTGTTAAAGATGTTCGCAGTTTTCTTGGGCATGCTGGTTTTTATAGAAGATTCATTAAGGAATTTTCCAAGATTACTAAGCCTCTTTGTGATCTACTTGCAAAAGATGTTAAATTCCATTTTTCTGATGAGTGTTTAGCTGCTTTTAATCTGTTGAAAGGGAAGCTTATTTCTGCACCTATTGTCGTATCTCCTGATTGGACTTTGCCTTTTGTAATCATGTGTGATGCTAGTGATATTGCTGTGGGGGTTGTCTTATGTTAGAAGCTAGATAAAATTCTACGGGTTATTTATTATGCTAGTCGTACTTTGAATGATGCCCAGAAGAATTATGCAACCACGAACAAGGAATTACTAGCAGTTGTTTTTGTTTGGATAAGTTTCGATCTTATTTGCTGGGTAGTAAAGTTGTTGTGCATACTGACCATTCTGCGCTTAAGTATTTGTTTGCTAAGGCAGAATCAAAGCCCAGGTTAATTAGGTGGATTCTTCTCCTTCAAGAGTTTGACATTGAGATCAGGGATAAGAAGGGGGCGCAGAATGTTGTGGCAGATCATCTATCTAGGATGGAGGCGAGTGATGACGGTACTCATATCAATGAGTCTTTTCTTGATGAATTAGCACTTGTAGTTGAAGAGGTTGATGATCCATGGTTCACAGATATTGCGAACTACCTTGTCAAGAAGATCGTTCCAGCCGACATGACATACCAACAAAGGAAGAGGTTCTTTTCTGTTGTTAAGCATTATTTTTGGGATGATCCTTACCTTTTTAAGCTTTGTGCAGATGGAGTCATTAGGAGATGTGTTCAGAAGTCCGAAGTTAGAGACATTCTCCTCCATTGCCACTCCAGAGAAGCCGGTGGACATCATGGTGCCACTGGTACAGCAGTGAAAGTACTCGAATCTGGTTTCTTCTAGAACACCCTTCACATGGATTGTCAAACTTTTGTTTCCACATGTGATCGGTGCCAAAGGCAAGGTAACCTCTCTCGTCCTAATGAATTTCCATTGAATAACATTTTAGAAGTTGAGTTATTCAACGTGTGGGGTATTGATTTCATGGGTCTTTTCCCAATTCATTTGGTAATCTTTACATCTTAGTAGTTGTTGATTATGTTTCTAAGTGGGCAGAGGCCCTTGCCTGTTCTACTAATGATGCTAAAGTTGTTGTGAAGTTCCTTAAGAAGAATATAGTCACAAGATTCGGTGTCCCTCGAGCTATTATTAGTGATGGTGGCTCCCACTTCTGCAATCGTCAGTTCGATGCTCTTCTGAAGAAATATGGAGTCCGTCACAAGGTGGCTTTACCCTACCACCCTTAGACAAACGGACAGGCCGAGGTGACGAACTGAGAGCTCAAATGGATTTTACAGAAGACAGTGAATTCTTCTTGAAAGGACTGGTCACTCAAGCTGGATGACGCACTCTGGGCTTACCGTACCGCCTTCAAGACACCCATTGGCATGTCCCCGTACAAGCTGATTTTTGGAAAGGCATGCCACTTGCCCGTGGAGTTAGAATACAAATCGTATTGGGCATTGAAGGCGCTGAACTTTGATTTGCAGAAAGCCGGTGAGAAGCGTAAGTTTCAGCTGACGGTATTAGAGGAGCTCAGAGATGAAACATATGAGAATGCCGTCATCTACAAGGAGAGGACCAAGCACTGGCATGACAAGATGATTGCCAAGCGGGACTTGAAGGCGGGAGATCAGGTACTTATTTTCAATTCCAGACTTATGCTCTTTCCAGGTAAGTTGAAATCTTTTTGGTCTGGACCTTTTCGAATTATAATTGTCTCTCCGTTTGGAGCTGTGGAATTAGATAATGGAAAAGGTGGTTCATTTAAAGTTAATGGTTCTCGTATTAAGCCGTTTCTAGGGACTTCGTTAGACAGGGAGGATGTATCCGAGCTCATTTTTAAGGACCTCGTTAAAGCATAGTTACTTTCTGTCAAGCCAAAGACAATAAAGAAGGGCGGCCGACTGGGAGGTAACCCAGTGGTATTTTAGTTAAATTTTTGCTTTTCGGGATTTTTATTCTCTCATAAATCCATGTTTTCTGTTTCCTTTATTTTCTAGTACTTTTTAGATAGTTTCATCCAGTTTATTCACTCCAAGGATCAAATGCCCATGCATTTAATGAGATGCTTTTAGCGTCAATTCTTGTTGTTTTTCTGAGATTGCTTGCAGGTGTGGTGATCATAGACACTCCATAAGCCGGACAGATGCTTCACAACAAGTGTGAGGAAGATTTCTACCCCGATGAAGGACTTAAGTGTGAGGAAGGTACCATTCCTCAATCTGAAGATTTCTACACCGGTAAAGGACCTAAGTGTGAGGAAGGTGCCCTTCCTCAATCTGAAGATATCAGGGAAGTTTTCGTGTCCTTTCACTCTTATTTTAAGTCAAGCTTACGCTTTGAATGCATCAAGTCCATGAGATCTTTAGTTAACTTTTGATGAATTTGCACTATTTAGAAAGTCCTCTTCTTGGTTTGCATTTGTGAACAATGAGGACATTGCTCCTCTTAAGTGTGAGGAAGTAGGAGTACTTTCTAAATAATGTCATTGCACTTAATGCCACATTTACTTTTGATTGTCCTTTTGTTTTGAAAGAATTGCTTCTTTTAAGTGCCAAAAAATATTGAATTCAGGGTAAAATTTTTGTTGAGGTTCTGAAAACGAGCCTGATGGCCACCTCAAGAATCTTTCTTCTGCTTTTCGTTGTTTGTATGTATAGTTTTATCCAAACTGAATCTATTTTCACTGAAATTTGGTGGATTAGTTGATTATAAAAACTGAATTAGTCTAGTTTGGGATTTGGGGAATGATGAGAAAGTTTGGTATGAAAAGGATAAGGCAAGGTACTCCGCTGATCTGAATTAAAATTTTTGAACCAAAACAGGCCTCTTCATTCGGTTATTAAGTCCTTGGGGTGCTTCATCACCCATCTACCTAAGGTCATCTGATCTGGGATAGAAGGCCCAAAGCCGCTACAAGGGTGAAGAGAAAGTCTGAGGGGATGAATTGAATATGCAAATAGCAAAATAAAATGTTGAGGAAAAGGAACTTTGAAAAGTTAAAAGTATAATTCAATTTTCTTATTCTGATCATGAGTACGTGGTGTTGAAAGGTATCACGGAATAAGGCGTTACTTCACACCCCTTGTCATCCAATGGTTAGAGAAAGAAACGGTGGAAGATCCCAAACTATTCTATTTCAGTTTCTATAATCTAACTTCTCCATGCTTTTAACTTCACTATTTTTCACTGTGTTGTGAAAACCTACAGCTAGTAGCAGAACTTTTCTTTTGATTGTCATTTTGCTTGTTTTCAATCGGTAGTTGTTTGATCCTGAGTTTCAATACTACGGCCCTTAAGAGTAGTCATATTCTGTATTTTCTTGAGGACAAGCAAAAGTTTAAGTGTGACGAAGTTTGATAAGCGTGAAATATATATACTTTTCTGGTCTAATTGATTTAATACTAATAATAAATTGGCTTATATTTCACACTTATCTTATGTTTTTCAAATATTTATATTTACATGAGAGCTGATATTTTTTATGTGTCAAATGCACAAAACGATGACATGTGTACAATATATACGCATAACATATGTATACATATATACGTACATATGTTATACGTATACATATGTGTAACAATCATTCACACGGAAGAAGTAGCAGTGTGTGGGCTTACTTGGAGCATACGATGGCAAATTTGACTTATTTTTGAGATCAACAAAGAAAAGCATACAGCAACTGGTACATGATGGTTAGTGGGCTCGACCGACGTGAATAAAATGAAGGAGAGCGGACTGCATATGCCGGAGGAAAAAATGTAGATGGGCTGCTATTTGGTGGATGATATATGCAGGAAAAAGATAAATAAAACTTTTATTTATCTTTACGGGTAAAGATAAACAAGAAGATCTATATGTACCCATGCATACATACGACGGGGGAGGGGGGGGATTGAACAATTCAAGAATTCAAACCGCACACCCCATCCATCATCACCATCATCAGAACCCATGCCCTTATCCAATTCACACCAATTTTCCCTGACATCGAGTTCTTTAACCCTACTGCGCCGTGCTCACCCGTCTTCATCATCACTGCTCCACAATCCTCCATCGCGCCACTCCACTCCCACCACATCCATCCAAAATATCGTCATCCATCATCATATCCCATGTATCAGCATCCACAAATTCACCACCACCTTCAGTAACCGCACTCTCCGTTGAAGTCAAAGCAGAAGCAAGACGCATACAACAGCAACTCGAACGCAAGTAAGGGGACAAAACTGACAAGCACCAGAGACATAAGGCAGTAGAATTCGGAGTGAAATCCTTCACTGTATTCTTGTTATTTATTGATTTTTGTTACAAGTTATTTAATTTGTTACATTATTATTGTGCGCTATATTTTTACTCATTACGCGTTATTTTATATTCGTGACAATGTTTGTTTTTTGTTTTTCGAACCATGAGTGAGTAGTTCTATTTAGCTTCCCGGGTTAGGGAAGCGAGTCTTTTTCGTAGAATTCACGTTATGTAAATTTCTCACTATTATTATAATTTTGCAATAGTTTGATTCCAGACCTTAATGCGCTTAGATTTTCTGGCCAATTTTCTAAGTGATTTTTGTAGAGCTTATATCAAAATGCGGTGCTGAGATTGAGTTCTAGACATAGGAAATCAAACCGGATTAACGACCAGAAGCATGGCTTGCCTATAGGTTAATCTGTCTCTAATAGCAATTGTGTTTATTGCAATTAACTTGAATTTAACTTGGGCATGGTTTGCGGCTTGTTATTTCAGTTAGTTAGGGTTCGTTGTACAAAGGACCGGTCAACGAACTATTTAGAATTCCCGAGTTTATTGCATAAAATAGTGAAGATTGTTATTAATTGAATTCGATGAAATAGACGAGTGGAATAACCCGGGGAGCGTTTTTAATTCATTAGATTTTTAATCCGACATTTGCTTTGTTTGTTTTTATCGTTTTGTTATTTTATTGTTCGTTATTGTTTTGAATTAATTGAAAACCTGAAAAAGTGACAATTTCCCGTTTTCTTAGTTTAATTTAGTTTCTCAGTTAGATTATAATTTGTCAGTTAATTAAACGAGATCTCTGAGTTCGACAACCCACTTAATCACTATACCCATAAAACGATAGGAACACTGACTAGGTAGAGATAGTAACATATTTCTGCTAACACATGGGAGGCTTGGAGAATAGCTCAAAACAAGAAAAGGAACAAGGCATAAGAGGGGCAAAAATCGGTCATACAAGAGATGAGAAGAAAATGAGTTTTTTCTTTGAACTTTTACTTAATGGGAAGAGGGGACTCCAAGCTTCAAAATGATGCCATTTTCCCTTCAAATGGGCTAAACCCATGGAGATGAAGTTCATCTTTTGGGATTTTGAAAAGAGAGAAAGATAGAGCTTGATGAGAGGAAGAAGAATATGTAATTTATTTTGCATTTGGAGCTTGGATGAAGCTTGGGCAAGCATGATAAAGAGGAGAAGCCATGGGTGAGCTTCAAAAATTGGCCAGAACCAGAGGGGGAGAGGGGACGGCTGATGAAGAAGAAAGAGAGGAAAGAGAGGGAAAAGAGAAATGAGGGAGGAGAGAGAGAAAAGGGCTCACCTTTTTACTTTTCACTTTTATGCTTTTGCTCTTTTATTTTACTAGCTAGTTATTAACTAGTAAGGGGTGGGCTGATTACTTATAAAAACCGGCCCCAACTGTACATATAAGCTGAAGCATTTTTCGTCTTTTACAGAAAACACTCGTTATTTACCCGGTTTTAGCACTATTCACTATCCGGGGCAGTTTTTCCAGATTTTCTCGTTTCTTTAATTTTAATGGTTATTAAGCTCCCATTAATGTTTAATATTAGTTATATGATCAAATGTAATTTTTACGGGGTCATTTGACTGTTTAAAGTCACGTTTTTGGGTTTTCTCGGAATACGCGCTTTAAGACTCCGTTAGCGTTTTAAACACATTATTTGGATCCGTTTTCTTTGGAAAATTTTCCCACATGTTCTTAGTGTGTAATTAGGGTATAAAAATATATTTAAACCCTATTTAAGGTTATATACCTCTTAAGATAATTAAATACACGTTTTTGCATTTTGTGACTTTTACGCGTTTTCCTTTATCTTTTGGTTTCCCTTTCTTCACCAACGTTCTTAAGGACATAATTAGCCTTAGAAAATAATATTTACATGATTAATTAACACATAAGGGTTTGGGGTATTTCAATCTACCCCCTTAAAAGAACTTTGTCCTTAAAGTTCCAATTTTCCCATGCATCACTTAATTAGGATACCAGTATTAATTTACTACATAGTTCTCACATATCAATTACACTTGGCATAACCTTCAGACTCAGGTCTGGATAACACATCAACCTTCAGACTCATAGGTCTGGATAACATATACCTCATATATAACACAACATGTCTTAGCATGTATAACAATCAGAAATCCCTTTTACATCTCTTCATGGGCTCGGTCTAAAGACTATAGGACATCACGGTCCTCGAGTCCCATGTCGAGTACATAAACTGTGATCCCACAAGTACCGGTCGCGATGGAAACTTCCTGGTCCCCGGTCCTTGGGAAGATTCAAAACCATCACATACATTTTTAACATATACTTCTCATGTCACTGGTCCGAAGACAAAGGCTCATACGTCCTCAGCTCGTGAGCAAGTAATACAAAAATATTCTTCATGGGGTTAAGTAGAACGAAATCCTTTATTGGAAAAGTACTAATTGAAAATCCTTCCTAAAAGGTCAAGTAAAAGAAATCCTTCCTTTGAAATTACCATTTAAGAATCTCGGAAATGTTAATTGAAGTCTTGAAAATACCAATTGAATTTGAAAACACACCAATTTAAAATTCTTTTGAAAATGCAATACAACTCCAAGTCCAATTTATGGTAACTGTATCTTACTCTTAACGTGATTATTTGTGACCACTTATAGGGAGCTTCAAGAGTCATCCAACCCTGATGTGATCAGCATCAGTGCTGAACTATCCCTCCACCCCAATTTGTGTTTGGTTTTCCTTGATCCCCGGGAATCAAGTTTCACCTCCCACTTCAATTTCAACCAGCAACTAATTCAGACATTTACCATTTTCTATCTTTTTAATCTTTGTGATCGTAATCACAAAGCACTACATCCCCAAAGGATGAACTCTGTCCATCAATTATTTCTAATTTGCCTATAATCAACTTACCTAGGGAATTTAATTCTCACTAGGTTCTATATCTATTACATACCATACATACATCACAAATATATATATATATATATATATATATTGTTATCAAAATCATAATACACATCACTATATTTGTCTCAAATAGACATATACTATCGGGGTTTTAGTTCCCCGGGAGTTTCTCTACTCTCTTACCCTTGTATTCACAAACTAATATTACCGAGGTGGGTACAATTATAACAATGGTATTCGCATCTTCTGTGTGCAATTACCACAATTAACCCTGAATGAATACGTATGTTCATGTAACATACGCACCAATCATCAAAAATTATGTTGTGTTCATGCATAACATCATAACAATTATTTTCTGTTATGCACAACACCATTCACGTACACTTGTACGTAAACATTCACTAAGCGTTTTTGTGCTCTACCCCCCTTAAAGGGGATTACGCCCGCGTAATCGACAATATGTTATTACTTAACATTGTTTAAGATGTTCAGTCGTCATAAAGTATTTAATGTCCACACGGTATCTTTTACAATGCGTTCCGGTCAGAGGACCTTCACCATATTGACGGTTAGTCCCTGTATCCAGCATTCTCATTGGAGTTTGTCTAATTCATAACCGGTTTGGTTCTGGCCTATGAGGCTTCTAGGTATATTCACATAGACCCTTTGCCCTTTACTCGTATTCACTAAGCATATTCAACTTTGAATCGTGGCCTACCAGCTTCTACTGCGCCACTCTGATAACTTTAGGGCTTATTTAGCCCTTTGTTATTCTTGATGTGTTGTACATCTCCCATTTATCCCTATTATCTTTGGAATGAATGTTTCTCAATCAGCGTGTGGTATCTCTTACTGTGTGCGAATTCGATGAGTTATACATTTTCTATTCAATTTTCTAGAAACTTATGTGCATCCCTGTGTTTATTCAATTGGTTCTTCCGACTTACTGTCGGTTGAGGTTGAGCTACTACCTAATACGTAGTGCTTCCTCTATTGTTTTCACACACAAGGTATATTCTACACCTGTATTCGGTAATCAGTGCTTCTTTAGTCAATGACTCATGACTATTTCTCCTGCATCATGATTAACTACTTACTCTGTACAACTACTCTTTCACTTGTATGACCTCGTATCTTATGCATTGTTTTATTACATTTATAAGTCACATCCACCTTTATTGCGGTGAAATTTGTTTGTTGTTCTGATTGTTTGTATGTCTAACGTCCTTCGTGTCTCTATGGCTCAACGCCGCACAATTGGTCTATAGCTTTTCACTCAACTGGCCTGCGCCATATTTACTGTGTGTTTACCAGTCTTCCGTATCTAGTACGGGGGTTATTTAGTAGTGGGGTACTATCGTCCCACGGCTTATATATTTCGGGTTTTGTTCACACTGATTCTCTAGGGAGATAGGCTTCCCTTTCCGCATGCATTGCAATAGGAATGAACGACATTTCCTTATTCGTGAGATTCCTTCGTCACACGGCACAGGCTACTGGCTTTACTGCCCAGTCTACTTACTATCACTTACCTTCTGTCTTCACTGAGTCTAACTCAAGATTATGTTTGTTCTCTATATCATTTGTAAATGATGGTCGATTGATGCGTACCTTCTTATTAGTTATACAACATTGATTTACATGGCATCCACTGTTACTAGCTTCCCTCAGGTACTTACGTCGTTTGTACAACGATTCGCCACCAACGTGGCTAGTTACTGAATATGTTATTCCCTTAAGTCCTTAAGCTCCTTGAGCGTTGTTCCATCTATTTTTCACGTTGAACACAGGTGGTGTTTGCTACTAAACTGACCACTCTTCCGGTCTTCCATAGTTGCTATTAAGCTTCTTCCGCACCCTAGTCTAGGAGATCATTCCATAAACTCAAACTTTAATTTATCACATGAACAAACTGAGATGATCTCTTATTCATTACATATTCAATGGGATATCTTTGGATAATTTCCCGGTATTTGGGTCTCGTTCTACTTACATTTACTGTACTTCAATAAGTGATGGCCTTTTCTGGAGGGTTCACATTTACACTTCCCTAGAGCCTCACAATACAATACTGAGAGGTTTCCCCTCCCTTCTAAGGTGTGGTTCGTTCTCCGCTCTTATCACTTACAAAACATAATCCTTCTTTTCTTACTGGTGCCACTTCTGGTATCCACTGTATTTATCTGAATTTACACATGTATTGGTTCACGGCTTATGAGTCGTGTTGCCTCGAGCACTGCTCGTTATCGGCTGTTCACACAAATTCCTACTTGTACTAGGCTCTATGACAAGGTTGTTGCATCACGCTTCCTTATTGGAGGCCCATTAGGTAATGTCAGGTAGCCTCTTTGGCAACTTAGGTTTCTACTGTTAAGTTGGTTCCCTCCTGTGTTTAAAACCGATTATCTTTTTCAACTCTTGTATTTCTATCACGATATTTCATTCAGTAATCGTTGACCCAAACACCCTTCAAGGATTGTTCCTAGGTGTTGCTAACTATGCCATTACATCTAGCTTGTGCTTATGGGGTATGTTTAGTATACTACACCGCTTTACGTTCTTGGCTGGGTTTAATATCCCCTTCATTGAAGATCAATATTCCCTGGTAGCCTAGGTGATTATTTGGGGAATTTCGTCCCGTTCTTTGCATATCAACGTGTCCATATTAGGCATCTACCTTAGCCTGTATAGGGTGGGTATTCGTTCCAGCTATCATGTTTATCCCTCGTGATTCCTTAGACACATGCAATGTCTTTACTTACTAGTCAGTGCACTTCGCATTTCCTGACTCTTAAACATTCTCTTGAAACGAATTTACTAATTCCTTTAGCCTTGCTAACTTAACTGAGTCCTTTCACTTCCTTCATTCTCGTTAATCGGTTACTCTGATCTGGGTTTTACTGTTGACCATGGTACGGAGTCGACTACTTCCCGTGTTCCTGACTCTACTCATATACATATGTGGGGCACCCTACTAATACATTACTACTTACCTGACTAACATATAAGTAGGTCTGACAGGCCCGTAAGCTCCTATCGGAGTGCGGTCATCCCACATTTCATTTTTGTACACTCATAGTGTTAGTCACACGCCTATGTGAAGTATTCTGTTGTCAGCTCCTCTTATATCGTCCTATGATAACATGCATTCAGTGCTTCCCTATCTTAATCAAGGGAAATTTGTCCACTGTCTATATTTAGTACGAACTTGATTCCTTCCCTTGGGTTAATACCCTCGGTTATTCAATAGTCATCATGTTGTTCGAAAGTGAACTAGGTATAACTTACCTACTGTGTGGCTCTGAGGCCGGTGTAGGTCTTCTGGTTTTTGGTGTAAAGAGATCTGAAGTTTGTGGAAATTTTGGGCTTAAAAGAAGGTTTGAAATAGATATGAGTTTGGAAGAAAATTTGGGTTTGAAAACGGTTTGAAATAAGTCTGAGTTTAGAAGAAAGGTTGGGCTTAAAAGAAAATTCTTCATGGAATTTAAAACGTCTTCACGCCTTGACCAAGTCTAGCTTCTTACTGACTGGTATATCTTCGCATACAATGGTTAGGCCGCTAGGCCCTTCTAGGTTTCATTCTTCAAATTCATGGATTCGTGATTCCATAATACTTCATTCGCCGTCATGGTACTCTACTAAGCACTTCATAGTCATTAAATTTTTCCCGAATAGCCCGTTATAGTAGCACTTGCCATGGCAAGTGCACCATGCTGGCTAGTTATCGGTTCAGCACATACTGGTTACGGTATTACTTTTATCCACACCGTATTCGGTAGCCTTATTGGCTCCTTCCTTGCTCTTATAGCCTTGGTAATAAATCTTCTGAGCACTTCTCATTGTTTTAACATGATGATCATTAGTCAGGGTGCCTCTCCACTCATGGAGGCCCCTATTCACTTAACTCTGTGCTCTTCCTTATTTCTCGCTCCCACCCATCCATCGTGGTTGTCGAGACTTAACTCTTGTTCAGGCACTACGTTGTAGTCCTATTGGGGTATGTTTCATAAACGTCTTCATAACGGGTCTGAACTTGTTGATCAGGTATTGTAAACTCTTTTGCGCGGTAGGTTTGGAATTATCCAACCTTGACTAGTTCCTTAGTCAGTTAGTATACCATTGTCGGTATTATTTAACAATTGTGGTCCCGTAGACATGTGTCTCGGGTTCTATTACTTCATCTTTCTGCTACATTATATGGTTAGTGCGTTCATTTTTTATGGTCAGTCATGGTTCTCTCGACTGCTAAGCATATCGACCCATGCTGGCGGAAATTCCATTGTCTTGTAGATAGGATTCTTCAATTCTTCGCTATTAAGTGCGGGTGATGTTGATTAAACGAGATCCTTCTCCGAAATTTCCAGTTCTTGGTATCTACGTATGATAGGTTTTGGTTCTTACCGAAATAATTCATAACAGCCAGATCGGGTTTTTCCAGAGTCTGAGAGGACTTTCCATCTCTCTGGCGTTCTTTACTGAGTTATAAAACGGGGGTTGTGGAGGGCGGGAAGGATGCTGTAGGTATCCAGTAAACACCGGTAATTCTAAACTAGCGTTTTTCTCACACTATCACTCAACCCTTAACCCAAAGTCTTAAACTCCTAACTCGGTACTTCCTAAGCTCGGTATTTGCAGTCATTAGAGTGATACTTCACTTTGATACCACTTTTTGTAACACCCCAACTACAAACTGCACACTTAACCATTAATCACAGCGGAAATCACATCATAAACACTAATCAAAAGGGGCGGTGTTACACGCCGTTAGCCACCCACGTGGCTAACAAGGCTAATACTTACACAATGTACCGGTCTGATGGACTAGATTACCGAGCACTACACTATATATTACAATCCGTTTTTAAACTTAAAACCAATACAATTACAATCCAACTGTACCGAGTCTATTACAATCTCTTACCGATAACAAGTTCGGTCTCACTTTACTAACAAATACACCTAACACAACATACACTACCCATGCTCCGCCATTCCCGTCCTACTCTCGAACGAAGGGCAGCTTCTTTGTACCTGAAAAGTAATGGGTGGCCCCAAAGGGACTCAGCACCTTTGCTGGTATGGTAATCGTGCCGCCGCATACTACCGAGCCACGCACAACTAATTGTCGTCTGAGCATACGGTTCATTAAATTTAAATCATGCATGAAAAACTATAAACACCCATGCTTTAAATCACACATATCCAATCAATGGAATACAACCGAGAAGGTTAACACTTCAACACTTGTTAGATCAGAATATTGTGTTCTTTGACCCTTGAGGGTTTCTACCTTAATGGAACTAAGTTCTTAGTAGACAACACTTACCCATTTGATCGGGTTACAACTAATTACTTCTTATATTAATATGGGGTTGATTTCGGTGATCAACGTACACAACATGACAATACACATCACGTAATAACATACACACCACATAACACCGCTCTTCTTAGAGAACGTACACTTTACTTAGGATGTGTCAGATAAAATATAGGTTTGAACACACCGTACACATTTACTTTACGTGGATGTGTCGACCATAATATAGGCCCGATAACACCATACACATATCCCCGTAGCCCCTTATTAGGGTGGTGGGTGATTGTAATCCAAGAAGGAAAGACAAGCAAAACAGAGAGGGAGTTAAATCAAATATAGATATCAACTCCCAAACACACGTGCACGACCGGGACTCCAGGATTCCTCATCCCCATAATGGAACGTATCACATCAGGACACCATATGGTGTTACAACTTAGTTAAACAACAAGGGAGGTAACATCCCATTCGACAATCATGGGAAACAACATTCGTTAAATATAGACATACTAACAAAGGCAACACACATCACACACAACCACAACATACCACTAATGCACGGATAGCCTTAGTTAGGACGTTCCCGTAGGTTGGGAAGTTATATGAATAACGATCTCATATGTGATCCTAGTGTCGGTTAGCTACAGTTTAACACATATTCGAGGTTAAACGGTATCGGAACTAAATACACCACATTAATGAATTGCTATAAACTCATTTCATTCTTTATCTTGCAAGGTGGCAAACATACAGAAAAATACATAGGCATACAAGCCGGTGTAACCCAGTAGGACATAGGTTGCAAGAAAACCATACCTTACACAATGGGTTACTCTACCGTGTCCCCGAGGATTTGCTCTTAACGCGTCACCTCACGCTCCTCGGGTAGTTTCCTAACAACTGGTATTATTTCAAACGTTTTTATTAACATCCTGATTATACGGTATCTAAACCATTAACACTCCCGTACTTAACTGTAACACCCCGTCCCAAGCCAATCATGGTTATCACAAAACTTAACAACTTAATCACAATGATCGCAGCGGAATAACTAACACCGGGACCTTGCCACGGTCTGATCAAAAGAACATACCAAACTTTACTAATTTACAACACTTATCCAAATATACATACCATCCAGAATGCCCACCAACCGAGTTTGAGTATCTCAACAGACAACATAAACTTCCATCAGTTTAAATATAAACAGACGGGCGCGCATACGCAACCCGTGCTCAAAAATAAATAACCATCCTAAGTCTAACCGCTCCTACTCTCGTGGTGTGACTTCATGGGCCTCTTACCTGCAAGTGTAAAAACAGCCCCCAAAGGGGGTCAGCACGAATTCTGGTACGACCCTCTCGTGGCCCCCAAGCTAACGGGACTACGACGACTAATTGTCGATAGCATGGAAATTTATTAGATACACAATCATAATATGAAGTGCAATAAACAACCATCCACAGATGAACATATATAGTTCACACACAAATGAACGACTCAAGCGCTCCCTTACCAAGTGGGTTAGTAATAACCTCCTCCAGATCTGATTCCACTTAATCCTCAGTTCACCTTAACTTACCTCAGTCTGATCCTTATCTTAATCTCAGTATACAAACCGTTTCTAGAATGGAAATGGTTGTATCTTATCTAAAACTTAGGATTTAGGTGATCCTACCGCACCATCTTAATGCCACCTACCTTGGACGGGAGTCCAGTGTAGCTGAGCCGGCAACCGACCCTAGGTCAACAAGTCTGAAGGCAAGTCCGTAAGCGGAGGGCGGATCTGATTCAGATACCGACCCCCTTTCCTTAGTATGCATGACCGGAGTCAGTCCCGGGTTCCTCACTCCCCCACCCCTTAAGTTCCAGTTAGCGAAAATCTTGCAACCATGTGTTAGTTAAACCTTAACGGGTATTAACCAACGGACGCCAATACTTAACTCCCTTTTCTTAACTCCATAAGTACTAAACTTAGTTAGTAACAATCTCAAGTCTCGCGGGTTAGTGTAAAGAAAACACATTCACAACGAGAACAAGTATAACCGGTTGCATGCTTTATCTTGTCTTAGTCATAGCAAAAAACAGATAGCACACAAGCCGAGGGACACCTCATTAGCAAGCAGGTCACAAGAAAGACTGTACCGTTCACCGTCGACTGTGGTTTATTTAACCGTCTCCGGGTCCCAGTTCACAAACCTAAAACATTCATTCATTCTTAGGCCTTTAGTTACTTGCACCTTACTTAACTTACTTAGTCCCTAAAAATTCCCATCCAATACTCTCTTAAGTCCTTACCACTTTACCTTATAAACTTAACTTTAAAGTTAAGGTTTATACTTAACTTAACTTAACCCCTTAGGTTCTTAGGTTCCTGCTCATTATTACCCTACTAATGGCATACCGTATTACTAATTAACATCCTTAGAATTTAAAATTTCTTTTTTTTTGTTTTTGGCTCGACCGACCTTACCCAAGGTCGGTCCATTCCAGGACATATTACCGTTTGAAAATTTTTACCCCGACCGTCCTTGCAAGTCCGGTCCCCAAGGTCGGTCCATTCCCGAGAGTTTTCCCAGTGGAAAATCTAAGCCCGACCGACCTTGTCAAGGTCGGTCCCAAGTTCGGTCGATTCCAGAGACCAATTCCCGTACAAAATTCTATGCATGACCGACCTTGTAAGTCGGTCCAAGGTCGGTCCATTCCAGAGACTCAATTCATACACAAAATACAAGCCCGACCGACCTTGCAAGTCCGGTCCCCAAGGTCGGTCCATTCCAGAAACTCTTTCCGATAGTGTAAACTGAGCTCGACCGACCTTGCAGGTCCGGTCCCTAAGGTCGGTCGGCTCCAGACCTTTGTTTCTAAGTTCCCATTTAACTCCAAACTTCACCCCATATATCTTAGTATGTTCTAACCTCATTTGGGCACTTCAAGTACACCTTAAGCTTTCCACAAAACTCATTAAATCACTCACCAATATCCACCTTAGTCATTATGCATTTTCCTTATAATAATGCCAACACTTGTAATGTTTTTCACTAGGTTTCTAAGTGGTGGTTCAAACCTATTATAACCACTATGCCAAAATGTTTCCTCACCACTATAACATCATATCCTAAGCATCTTTCACCATCTAAAATTCCTTTATGCAACTACTTAAAGTTCCTACACAAGTTTATGCCTCCTTCTTTCAACACATTATTTCCTTCCTACTTGTTTACCAATATTTGCCTAAGTCCTAAATACACAAGTATATCCCAAGACATTCATTTGATTCTTAAATCCTCCATGATGATGCCTAAGTCATTCTAACTCAAAAAAACACCTTAAACACACTCTTTTTCATCAAAACAACACCTAAAGCTATCCTAGTACTTCCTTAGTCATAAAATCTCCTTAATACATCTTAAACACCTAGGTTCTTCACTAAATTTTGCCATGGGTTCTCTAGTATATTGTTACACAAAAACATTTAGTTTTTCACCATCAAATAGCTATCAACATTCAAACTCTCATTAAACCTCCTTAACACACATCATACACCAAAACTACACTACATCATAATATAGTGCATAAACTTAAATTGCTTGGCACTTAGGCCCTTAAATGACTTGGCTCTTAGGCCCTGAAATGCATAAATCTTAAACACTGAATTACCTCAATATAAATAGCCTTTGACCTGTGAATACACACAACAAGGCTCCCATTGCAATTTAAGTGTTCTTATAGTTCACCTTGACATTCCTAAACTATCTCTTTTTCTCATTTGCTCCTTAGTCACAAGTTCACAAGTATAATAATGTTCTTTCTCCAAGGTTTATAACCCTTTCCCAATGTAAACTCTACACTAAATTAATCACATATCTAAATCCCATCCCCATAAACAATAAAACACCTTGAGGTAAGTAATTTACCTTGCTCTTTTACAAGCTCACAAACTTTCCTCCTTAGCCTTTTTCCTTGAACAATCTCGGTCACCACTTAAACTCCCCTTGCCAATGTTCTAACCAATATCCAATGACTCTAATGAGTGCTAGATAATACATTAACCTTAAGGAATAAACCCTAGGTTAAAAATGTGCTTTAAGGTATTAAATTGATTGTTTTACCTTGGAGTCTTAGAATAAGCTTGGATATGAAGCAAGAAGGACCTCCGCTATCCCTTGGAGAATAGAAAACAAGCTAGAACAAGGCATAAACATGAAGCCCCATGAGTATGGATTTTCGGTTATGGAGAAAAATGGTGGAAACCTAGATTTTCTTACATATTCCTTACCTTAAGAGAATGAATAAGCTAATGAACTCCTCAAGCTTATTTTTCCCCCTTCAATGGAGGTTTCACTTGGCACCGAAATGAAGCTCTTAGAGATTTGAAAGGATAGGAAGAAAGAGCTTGAGCTAACTAAGAGATATATGTGCTTGGTTTTGATTTTGGAGCTTAAATGAGCGTAGTAGTGGTCAAAAGAAGATGGAGCTAGCATGGAGGTTGCTTCTTATGTGAAAGAGAGAAAGATAGCAAGAGAAATCGGTGGAGAGAGAAGATGAAAGAAAGAGAAAGGAGGAGAGAGGTGGTATAAATGAGATATTTGATTCCTTAAAAAGCAAATAGTAAAGCCACTTACTTTTCCTCTTTTTCTTCTAACTTTAGTTGGCTATTGGTGACTCACACCCTTAGAAAACCAGCCCCCTCATTAATTAGGCTAGTCATGGTCTTGTTTGACCAATTAATTAGACTTAGTTGATTAAAGACTAAACTAGGCACTATTTGATTACTATTCACAAACTAGTGCACATAATTGTGAAATTTTTGATTTTCCATTGATTTAGACTTCCTAATGCGATACTAATTAGTAAACAAGTTAATTAAGAAGTAATCATGAGTATTTAGGCACTTAAAATCCCTTTCTAAGACAATTTTTCAAGAATGTGCTTTAAGAGTCCTTAAAGCACAATTTATGTTTTAACTTGTTTTTGAGCTTGGTATTCTTTGGTAATTGACTTAAAATGACCATTAGGATATTACTAAGGTCTTAGAACGATATTTGGGTGCTCACCCAAGTCTCTCCAAGCTTAGAGCACGTTTTTGCTTAAACTGCTCTTTTGGTGTTCCCTTATGTTTCTTTGATTAAAAATGTTTCTTAATGTTTCTAAGGCATTATTTAGCCTCCTTATATCTTAGCTTATCTCTTAAACAC
This sequence comes from Limonium bicolor, assembly GCA_023374045.1. Taxonomy (NCBI): domain Eukaryota; kingdom Viridiplantae; phylum Streptophyta; class Magnoliopsida; order Caryophyllales; family Plumbaginaceae; genus Limonium; species Limonium bicolor. The sequence goes on from CM041782.1 coordinate 161,934,542, forward strand.
CATATCTAAGTTTGGGGTATTTCAATCTACCCCCCTTAAAAGAACTTTGTCCCCAAAGTTCACACATGTACTAAATCATTCACGGTACTCAATTTCTTAATCTTAATACCACATCTTATATTCTCATTCACACATCTCAAGACTCAAAGGTCTACCACCATTACAATACATAAGTATTATACATATCTCAAACTTATCACCAAGGTGTAATAACTTACACAAACTTACACAAACCACAACATACACCAACCAAACAAAATGACAAACATGTTCGTTTACTAACTCAAAAGCGAGGACGCTCTACCCCCCTTAAAGAGGGGTATGCCCCGTACCCTATACAGACGATCTAGTTGGTAAACAAAGAAGGGTACTTCAACCTCATCTTATCCTCTAATTCCACGTGGCCTCTTTGACATCTTGGTTAGACCAGAGAACCTTCACCAGTCGCACTGACTTATGGCGAGTGTCCCTAGTCTTACTGTCCAAGATCCTCTGAAGAATCTCCACTGATCTCATATTTGGTTCTAATGTCAACCTCTTAGTTTCTAACACATGGGAGGGGTGGTGCATGTATTTCTTTAGCTGTGAAACATGAAAAACATCATGCACTTTACCCAGTTCAGCTGGTAAATGCAAACGATTTATTTGAGGTATTAAAAGCCTAGAAATAATCCTAGAATTCAATAATTCAATAGATCGTCAGGTTGCAAAAATCCCGGTCGAAATAGTATAGCAAATTTTATGAAGCGACCGGGGTGTCAATCCACGGGACTTGATAAGTAAGTCTAGCCTTAGGTAATGGTTAACTCAAAAAGGGGGTTTGTTTTGTTTGGTTTTGGATTTCACAAATAGATAACAAGGAAGTAAATAGCAGATAAATTAAAGTGATAGTCTTAGGAGTGTGAACGGTACTCTAGGTTCAGGGAGTTGTTTCACTAGCTAGGCTCTGCATATTCTACTACTTGAGTGGAGACTTGGATCGGCTTGTAATTCTCAATTGTCTATTCTGTATTAAGTCTTAATTCCAGATAGCTCATCTAGACAGGGCATGTAGTTCTAGTCTTGACCTAGCAAGTATATCTAGATGGTTTTATTGCACAGAATTACTAGTCTGGTTTTGGTCCGGACTAAAGCTCCTAGTGACTAATGTAATCTATCCGATTATAATTATCACAGGTAATAGGTTAATAGGACCATCAATGCTAATCACCTTATCTGATCATAACATGATTCGAGGGCTTATAATAAATTCATGACGTTTATTAAAAGCACTTAAAAGCATTAACCTGAACAATCCAAATTGTCTCAATAAAGCAGTAAAATAATGCAGAGTCTAACTAATTACAACATCCCTTCCCCTAGAGTAAATCCTCTTAGCTAGACATAGCGATTATAATCATAAATGAGAGAGAGTTGAGAGAAATCATCTGTTACGAAGATCTTCTTGTTCGCTCCGTCCTTTGTCCTTGCGCAGTGCGGGCTTGAAGGTTGATCTTGGTGATAATGGAGTGAACTGGGTGAAATGGGGCGAAAGTGGAAATTTTGGTGAGTTTTGTGAGTTGTCCGGATCAACAGGGTCGGACGTAGGTCCGGACGTGAGGTGTCCGGCTAAGTCCAGGCGGACGTGATCCGGACGTGAGTCGGTTGTGTGTGTCCGGATCCGGACAAGGGTCGGACGCAGCTAAATGGTGCGTATGAGTACGGGATGTGTGTGTGAGTGAGGGGTGAAGATTATGAAGGTTTTGGAATGATTACAGATTATGTGGGTGAGCGATGCAGTTTTGTGGAGGAGGCTGATGAATGGAGATGGAGTGTATCATTAGTGAGAGGGTTAACAGAGAGGAGAGGAGACTATGTAGTCAGGTGCGAATTGGAATGAAGCTGAAGTTGGGTTTATATAGGATTAGGGGGGAAACACAGGTTAGTGGAAGTTGGGTGTAAATGGTGAGTGCATAGTTTGATTGAGCATGGAGCGTTTAATTAATCAATGTTGCGCCGCTCTTCTGTTCCCCAGTTATTGCGCCGCCTGATA
>CM041782.1:161937073-161975742 GCA_023374045.1 Limonium bicolor
GAGAGGACTCCACCTAGTCCATAGGAGATTGGAATGAGGCTAGAACAAAGTCACACAAAGAGCTCCATCAATGAGTATTTTCGGTCAATAACAAAACATGGAGGAAACTTGATTTTTCTTTGAGATTCCTTACCTAGGAGCAAAGGGGATCAATAATATGTGGAAAAACAAGCTCAAGCTCCTTCAATGGTGGAACTCCATGGCACCGAAATGGGGCTCTTGAAGTTTTGAGAAGATAGAAATGAAGAGCTTGATGAGAGGAAGAGAATGGTGGTGTTTGTTTTTGATTTGGTTAAGTGAGCTAGATTTTACAAGAGGTCAAAGCTTGAGTTTTAATGGTGGTGGTGGTATTACCGTGAGAGAACAGCAAGAAGAGAGGAAGAAGAAGGTTGGAACCGTGTGAAATGAGAAAGAAATGAGAGAATGAAGATAGAATTTGCTTTAAGAAGATATTTGTACTTAAAAGCAAATAGTAACTTAAGTAGTCATCTTATTTATTAAACATGTTAACAAGAGAGTGGTGAGTCACCACACTTAAGAAAAATGGCCCCCCTTTATTACATAAGGGTACTTTAGACTTTATTAATCAATTGTCTCACTTATAATAACATATGTTACAAACTAGCTTATAAAAAATCACTATTCACAAAAACAAGGCACATTGTTGTGAAATTTTTGATTTCCCATTGATATAGACTTCCAAATGTGATACTATATAGTACACATGTTAATTAAAGAGTAATGATGGAAATTTATCCATTCAAAACTCATTTACAAGACAATTTTTCAAAAACGTGCTTTAAGACTCCTTAAAGCACTTTTTGTGTCTTAACTTGTTTTCAAGCTTGGTTTTCTTTGGTAATTGATTTAATATGTTCATTAACATATTTATAAGGTACAGGGATGACCATTAGGTCTTTTACAAATTTATCCCAAGCTTAGAGCACTTTTAGCCCATTGACCTTAAGGTATTTATTTATGTTTTGTTTGGTTCCAATGTCTACCAAGGTTTCCTAAGGACTTAATTAGCCCTATTAAATTATAATTGAATATTATTAAGTCTTGGTAGGCTCTTTGGGTCCTAACCAAGTTCACTCATAGCTTAGAGCATGTTTTGCTCAAACTGTATCTTAGTGCTTTATTGAATTTACTATGGTTTAAATTGTTCACTGATGTTTCTAAGGCACTTTTTAGCCTTTACATACCATAGTTTAATATTTAAACAATATATCAAGGTTTGGGGTATTTCAATCTACCCCCCTTAAAAGAACTTCGTCCTCGAAGTTCACATTTCCCACATATCATTAGATTAGAATACGGGGATTACTTATAGTCATAAAACTTCCATAACCAAACACACTTTACATCACAACCTTCTGACTTAATGGTCCGGGTAACATATTCACATCCATACATAACATCACATACTCACATGATAACCTCGGACTCAATGGTCCGGGTATCTTAACGTAAATTACTCAGAACCCCCTCGAGGATTTAGGATATTACAGTTAACCCTCTTGTGTTTATCATAATTACTGGTAACCACCTCGAGGTTAAGGTATCTTTGACTATGAGCCCCCGAACTATAACTCTGTTATTAGGAAGTTAACTACATATTGACCTATCTGCTTAATCACATTAATAATGTCATGCTGGAAAAAAAAACACAACTTAATCAGCATTGTTATTTTCTTAAAAATGTCAACCCTGCCTCGGAAATGTATCTAAAGTGGGATGAGAGAGAGTTAGACGATGTTGATTAAGCAGTTTTGTTGTCCAGCCTGACATAATTAATGTGATTAAGTTGATAGATCAACACATAGTTAACTTTCTGATAACAGAGTTATAGTTCGAGGGCTCGTTGTCAAAGATACCTTAGCCTTGAGGTGGTTACCAATAATTATGATAAACACAAGAGGGTTAACTGTAATATCCCAAATCCTCAAGGGGGTTCTGAGTAATTTAACCCCTTTGACTCACTGGTCTTGGGTAACATAACAACATTTGGACACATAGGTCCCGATAACATAACAGTCTTTAGACACATAGGTCTATGTAACACAACACATTTAGACTCATAGGCCTTGATAGCATACACTTTAGGAGATCAAAATCAAAATAACATTTATTACACATACCACACAACATGTCATAGCATGTATAGCAATCAAAAATATCTTTGATATGCACTATGATCCCGCAGAACCCGGTCGCGATGGACACCTTCCGTCCCCGTGCCTTTGGGAGATTAAAACCATCACTTAAATTTGAACTTTTTCTTGTGAGGTTAAGTAAGAAAACTTTAATTATGTAAAGTATCTATCAACGTTGTATAAATACCAATTGAAAATCCTTTTGAAAAACACACAAACTCCAAGTCCAACTTAAGCTCTTTGCTTCTTTCTTAGGTGGTTATTTGTGACACTTATAGGGAGTTTCAAGAGTCATCCAACCCTGATGTGATCAGCATCAATGTTGAACTATCCCTCCACTCCAATTTGTGTTCGGCTTCCCTTGATCGCATGCAAATCAAGTTCCACTTCCCACCTCATTTTCAAGCATCAAATAAATCACTCATTTCCAATTTTCTATCTTTTAAATCATCCTAGTCATGATCATAACATCTCCAAGGGATAGAACTTTATCTATCAGTTATTTCCATTCATTTTAATGTTGTTACCTAGGGAATCTTATTCCCACTAGGTTCTATGTCGGTTTCATACCCTTTCGTGAATCACTATATAGTATATATATACATATATATTTTATCAAAATACAACACACCATTTCACATTTATACACTGTCGGGGTTTTTGTTCCCTGAGAGTTTCTCTACTCCCCACACTTGTACTATCACACACAACTGTTAATAAATCAACACACTTATCACAATGGTATTCGCATCATCTGTGCGCAATTACCACAATTAAACCATGAATGGATGTGTATGTTTACGTAACACACACACCAATCATCAAAACAAATTATTTTGTGCTATGCACAACACAAATCACGTACACTTGTACGGTAATACACACTAAGTGGTTTTGCGCCTACCCCCCTTAAAAGGGATTACGCCCACGTAATCACAGACATTGACTTAAAAGGTTCTGCCGTCGTGAAGTGTTTTAACTTCCACGCGGTCTATTACGCCCACATATTGGCGGTTTAGTTCCTAAACCAAGAATTCTCATTGGAGTTTGTTTAAACTTAGTTGGTTTCGATTTCTGGCTTCTAGGCTTTTAGGATATACGTTAATAATTAGCCATTCACTCATGTCACCATGTACATTCAACACTTGAATCACTGGCTCACTAGTTTCTGCTACGAAACTCCAATAACTATAGAGCTTAATTGCCCCATTTGTTATTCTTACATCCCCAATTGTCACCTTCATCTTGGTAACAATGGTTCTCTACCGACGCGTGGTATCTCTTACCGTTAGCGAATTCGGTGAGTTATGAACTTTATATCCACTTCCATAACAATTTACTGTGTAATAGTTATGTATTTCACAATGATTGACTTGTTTCCTTCCGACTTACTGTCGGTTGAGATTGAGCTACTACCTAGTGTGTAGTGCTCTCTCAGCTATTTACAACATTTGGGGTATATTCCATACCGATATTTGGCAGTTAGTGCTACTGTAGTCACTTACTGTTAATCATGTCTCCACATTTGGTTTTGTACAAGCACTCTTTATTGGTGCGGCCTTGCATTTCCTATGCATCGGCCATTATAACATTATTCCTCTACAATTAACTGTTCCAATTCTAGCTATCCCACTCGATCATCACTGCGCAAGTGCAATACCAAAACACTCAGTCATACAGAGTGCAGGGCGTAAACTCTTGACAGTAAATCCCTTATGCGATTCGCCATGGAATTCACACTGAGTTCCTCATCACACAGTACCTACCACTGGCTTATTGCCCAGTCGTTTAACATCGCTTACCTTGCATCTCCACTGAGTTTAACTCACAACTGGTCTTATCTGCCACATTATTACTCAATAACATTGATACAACGGTCGCCAGCTGCGAACCGTGCTCTACCCATTGCATAACAACACTTACATGCTATTTACTGTCATGTTAACTTCCACACATGTACTCACATCATTCGTGTTATGGTTCGTCCTTTATTTGGATGAATACGTATGATCCTTGAGCATTGATCATTCGAGTCACAATTCGGCATTATCCTGCTCGGTGCTTCACTTTATACACACATGTTACTAGCTAACTGCTCTCTTTCAATAATAACATGGTCAATCCTTAACATATTTCATGGGCTTGATCACATAACTACCGCTCCTGCGGTCTCACATATCAGAGGTATCCCCACTCTTAATGTAGTGGTTCGTTACCACTCTATTCACTTATACAATATAAACTTCTACAATCAATCTAAGTTACATAACACATTTTATTTGTGGCTCATAAGCCTTACTGCTTCGAGCTCTGTCCCTTGTGGACGGTTCGCACACATTTATTTCTCTGTACAACATTACATAGTTTGGATATCATATTGAGCTCCATGACAAGGTCGTTACATCACATTTCCTTTTACGGGATGCCCCTTAGGATTGTCAGTCCGTCTCCTGACAACTTATGTCTAAACTGGGTGTTGGTTTCAACCCTCGTGTTTCTGTCACGTCATTTCCTGCAACAACTATTGATGCGAACACCCTTCAAGGATTGCTCCTGGGTGTTGCTAAGTTATGCCATAACATCTGGTTCACACTTATTGGTACATTCTGTTAGCCACGCCGTTAGCGCTCTTAACTGGTTATTATCTTCTTCTGTGATGATCAACATTTCCTGATAGTGTAGGTACTCATTCTGGGAGTTTCATCCCGTTCATTGCACATTAATGTGTCCACATTAGGCATTTGCCTTGCCATGCACAGGGGGTTCTGTTCCAGCTATCATGTTTATCCCTGAGGATCCTTAAGTCATATACGTGTTTTACATTTAGTTAGTGCACTTCGCACCTCCTGACTCTTAAACATATCCTTGAAATGAATTCACTAATTCCTTTAGTCCCGTTAACTTAACTGAGTTCCTTAACTTCAACCATTCTTGTAATCTTTAGCTCTTGTTTGATTATACTGCTGACCGTCGTACGGAGTCGACTACTTCCACGTGTTTCGGACTCTACTCGTACATATGTGAGGTACCATACTGATACATTACTACTTACCCAACTAACCCATAAGTAGGTCTGTCAGGCCACAAGCTCCTATTGGAGTGCGGTCGTCCCACAATTCAGTTGGTACACTCGTAGTGTCCGTCACACGCCTAGGTGAAGCATTCTGTTGTCAACTCCCTTATATGTCCCGTGACAATATTCATTCTTGCTTCCCGAACTTAATCGAGGGAAAGTTTACCCATTGTTGTATCCTCATCAATTGTCCTTGGTTTACTGGTTTGGTTTAAAAGAGGTTAGAAAGAAGTGTTGGTTTGAAAGAAAATCTGGTTTTGAAAAGAAAAGGGTTTGAGTTAAATCTGAGTTGAAAGAAAATTTTCATGGTTTCAAACATCTTCTTACCTTAACCAAGTCTAGCTTCTTGCTGACTGGTGTATTTACAATACAGAGGTTAGGCTATAAAGCCCTTCCATGGTCATAATGATCCCGTTTAACTTCATGGTACTTTACTAAGTACCCTGTGGTGGTTATAAATTTTCCCGAATAGCCTGTTATAGCAGCACTTGCTATGGCAAGTGCCGCATGCTAACTGGCTATCGGTTCAACACATACCGGTTGTGGCTGTTTTACCCACACTGTCATCCGTGGCCTTGTTGGCCTCACTTGATCTTACAATCTTGATAAATTCCTCCGGATGACTTCTCACTGTCTTAATGATAATCACTAACTAGGGTGTTCCCATTCTTGAAGTCCCTATTTTTGTATTTCCTCTTGTAGCCCGTTCCACGCATTGTCGTGGTTGCTGAGACTTGTCTCTTGTTTGGGCACTACGTTGTAGTTCCTTGTTGGTCAGTGTACCGTTGGTGTATTATTTATCAACTGTGGTCCCGTAGACACTCGTCTCGGGTTTCATTAATCCATTTCTTGCCTGTTGCACGGTCGGTGCGTTGCAAGCTGGTTGTTCTCGACTGCTCAGCATGTCGACCCAGGTTTCCGGAAATTCTATTCTTCTATACACAAGATCCTTCATTCTTTGCTATGAAATGCGGTTAACATTGTTCAGATGGAGACCGTCTCCGGGACTCCCAATTTTTGGGATCTACCGTATGACAGGTTCTCCGTACCTTTAGAGGTACTTAATAACACAGATCGGGTATTTCCGAGTAACGGGACTTCCATCTCTCTGGCGTTGTTTTCCCCAAGTTATACAGGGATTGTGGAGGGCGGGATGGATATTGTAGGTTTCCAGTACACACTGGTTACCTAACTAGCGTATCTCTCACGCTATCACTCACCCTTAACCCAAAGTACTAAAATCCTAACTCGGTATCCTAAGCTCGGTAATTCAGTCATCAGAGCGATACTCGCTCTGATACCACTTTTTGTAACACCCCATCCAAACACAAATACACACTTAACAACAAACTGCAGCGGAAAACAAACTTCAACACATTACTTAACTTCTTGGTGTTACACGCCGTTAGCCACCCACGTGGCTAACAAGGCTAATACATATACATTGTACCGGTCTGATGGGCTAAATTCCGGGACTACACATTACTATCCCTTCCCTTAACAACAACAACAAATACACCTTTGAACAGACCGAGTATTCACAAACTGATGCCGATAACAGTTTCGGTCTTACTACGCCTAATATATATACACTTAAATGATTACCCATGTACAACGACTACCGTCCTACTCTCGACGGCTTCCAGCACTTCGTACCTGAAATAAGAAAAGAAGAGAAAGGGTGGCCCCCAAGGGGCTCAGCACCTTGCTGGTATGGTAACCGCAGCCCACATGCTACCGGGCCACGCACAACTAATTGTCGTCTTAGCATGCGATTGATTATATTTAAATCATGCATGCAAATGTAAAACACAACACATAACATTTCGCCTCAATGGGCTCAACAAACGGATAATACATCCTTACTTGATAAGTCACTCATGGTATTTCATTATCCCTAGAGTGTTCCTCTCTGATGGAGCTACTTCCTTAATAGACGACACTTACCCTTAAATCGGGTTATCCTTAAACACCTCTTATCACAAACTGGGATTCATTCCCATGATCCCACACTCCACATTTTACAACATGAAACATACACTACATAACAACACATAACAACACTTTGCATGTTTCAACGTGCAAACATAACACCGCAATAGATATTGCATCACAACAAAATATATAACGAACGGGGATGGTCTCTTAGGAACCGACCCAAACATTGTTTATACACTGGTGGCCTAGAGAATGTTGCCAGTCTCATGATAAGCTCGTTACATAACTCGTTACGTCTCGTTAAATGACGGATAACTTAGCACAAGGTGTCAGATATAGTGATCCAAGCACACCGAACAAACATAACATAGTATGCCCCTGTGACCGACGTGAGTCAGTAATAGCCTTGGTTAAGCTAAAGGGAAGGTTGGGAACCAAATTGGAACAAACCATAACATACGAAGAGGATCGAACCCTATGACAACGACCCCTATACTCACACGCGTGGCCGGAACAGAGGACTCCTCACTTCCCCCGTTAGCACTTGTCAGAAGTTCATCATTGAACTTAGTTAACAATCACAACATTGGGTAAGTCTTGTTAGACACACAAAGGAAGGGAGAGTCATACATAACTAACTCACGCATAGCCGTGGTTAGAACGTTCCTTAGGTCGGAACGTTGTTACCCGATACCGTTCTCTACGTTACCTAATGTGGTTAACTAGCCTTCAAGCGCATTCGAGGTTACCGGTATCCACGTAAACATACAACAACAATAACGACTGCAAACTCGTTTAATGATTATCTTATAAGTGGCAAACATACAGAAAAAACACATTGGCATACAAGCCGGTGTAATCCGATAGGACACAGGTTGCAAGAAAACCATACCTGTCACCGGAGTCCACTTTACCATGTCCCACTTATGTTCCTCGAGCAATTCTCGAACAACTGATAACATTACATGTATTTTAATTAACATCGGGGTATCATGAGTGTTTAAAGTCTAATGCTTATAACTTTCCCGTTAACTAGTTAAATAACTTGACATTTTAACTTGTTTTACTCTCACATTTTAATACAACTTTTCACCCACTTAATTGTCATTAAAACTCACCTAACATGTCCTTAACAACTTTATAACATCATTACTAATCAATCCCATCATTGCATATCATTTCATAACCTTAAACCATGTTTTTGGTCGACCGAACTACCGACCGACCTTGTACAAGGTCGGTCCATTCAGACACCATTACCGTCAAAATTTTTCTACTCCGACCGACCTTGTAAGTTCGGTCGCATGTTCGGTCGATTCCAGAAACTTAATCCGTACAGAAATACAAGCCCGACCGACCTTGCAAGTCCGGTCCCCAAGGTCGGTCCATTCCAGAAACTAATTCTCGCAGGGTAAACTGGGCTCGAGACCTTGGCAAGTTCGGTCGCAAGGTCGGTCTGCTCCAGACCCTTATTTTCCATTGCCCATTTAACTCCAAACTTCACCTCATATATCCTGATATGTCCTAACCTCATTTGGGCACTTCAAACACATCTTTAGCCATGTACTAAATTCCTTAAATCACCACCAAAACTATCTTTATCATTCCACAAACTCCTTACAAAATCTCTTAATACTTGTACATTTTTCATTTGGTTTTCTAAGTGGTATTTCACCTATAATGACCACTATGCCAAGATGTTTCCTCTACACCTTAGCATCATCTCTCAACATCTTTTCTTACTACTAAATCCCCTTGTCCACATTTACCTAAACATCATTTATTCCTTGGATATCAACATTACCTAAACCTTAAACAAACTTCTCCAAGACTTTAGTACATTCTCAAAAACAACATATTGAATTCCTAGAACTTCCAAGATAACACCTAAATCCGTGCATCACTCTAAATCACCTTAATACATGTTTTCTTCCCAAGTAAAACATTTGTTCACCTTAACATTCCTAGTTCACCAAAACTTACTTAAAAACACTTAGAACTTCTTACACATTTGCCAAATTTTGCCATAGCTTCTCTTGTATATACTCACATCCAAACACTTAGGTTTTTACCTTATTTCATTCAAGAACACTAAAATCCATCAAACACATTTTTATACCAAAACTTCACACATTTAGCACTACATCACAATATAGTGCATAACTTAAATTGCTGGCACTTAGGCCCTTAAAAACATGGCTCTTAGGCCCTTAAATAACATAAACCTTAAACACTGAATTTCCCACATAAATAATGCCTTTGACCTGCAAATACACCCAACAATACATATGTCCTTAATAAACTCCTTGAGAGCATTTCACTAGGTCATTCACCTTTGGCTCCTTAGATCATTTAACAAGCAATATAAGCTCATTCTTCCTAAGGCATTAAACAACATAGATTAGCATATTACCTCTTTTCCACTCAAACTTCTTTCTGGTTTCCTTATAAAACCGGTAAGGTATTTGATTCCTTGTCAACTACTAAACAATATATAAACATTGAAATGAGTATACAAGCTTAAGCTTCATCTCATTGTAAACCCTAGGTTTACATTGTTTCAAAAACATGAATGAGTTGTTTTACCTTGATCTTTGAAGAGAGTTTGAATATCTATGAAGAGAGGACTCCACCTAGTCCATAGGAGATTGGAATGAGGCTAGAACAAAGTCACAAAAGAGCTCCATCAATGAGTATTTTCGGTCAATAACAAAACATGGAGGAAACTTGTTTTTCTTTGAGATTCCTTACCTAGGAGCAAAGGGGATCAATAATATGTGGAAAAACAAGCTCAAGCTCCTTCAATGGTGGAACTCCATGGCACCGAAATGGGGCTCTTGAAGTTTTGAGAAGATAGAAATGAAGAGCTTGATGGAGGAAGAGAATGTGGTGTGTTTTTTGATTGGTTAAGTGAGCTAGATTTTACAAGAGGTCAAAGCTTGAGTTTTATGGGGTGGTGGTATACCGTGAGAGAACAGCAAGAAGAGAGGAAGAAGAAGGTTGGAACCGTGTGAAATGAGAAAGAAATGAGAGAATGAAGATAGAATTTGCTTTAAGAAGATATTTGTACTTAAAGCAAATAGTAACTTAAGTAGTCATCTTATTATTTAACATGTTAACAAGAGAGTGGTGAGTCACCACACTTAAGAAAACCGGCCCCCTTTATTACATAAGGGTACTTTAGACTTTATTAATCAATTGTCTCACTTATAATAACATATGTTACAAACTAGCTTATAAAAATCACTATTCACAAAAACAAGGCACATTGTTGTGAAATTTTTGATTTCCCATTGATATAGACTTCCAAATGTGATACTATATAGTACACATGTTAATTAAAGAGTAATGATGGACATTTAGCCATTCAAAACTCATTTACAAGACAATTTTTCAAAAACGTGCTTTAAGACTCCTTAAAGCACTTTTTGTGTCTTAATTTGTTTTCAAGCTTGGTTTTCTTTGGTAATTGATTTAATATGTTCATTAACATAGTTATAAGGTACAGGGATGACCATTAGGTCTTTTACAAATTTATCCCAAGCTTATAGCACTTTTAGCCCATATTGACCTTAAGGTATTTATTTATGTTTTGTTTGGTTCCAATGTCTACCAAGGTTTCCTAAGGACTTAATTAGCCCTATTAAATTATAATTGAATATTATTAAGTCTTGGTAGGCTCTTTGGGTCCTAACCAAGTTCACTCATAGCTTAGAGCATGTTTTGCTCAAACTGTATCTTAGTGCTTTATTGCATTTACTATGGTTTAAATTGTTCACTGATGTTTCTAAGGCACTTTTTAGCCTTTACATACCATAGTTTAATAATTAAACAATATATCAAGGTTTGGGGTATTTCTGGAACGGACCGACCTTGTGGACCGGACTTGCAAGGTCGGTCGGAGTGGAACTTTCTGACGGTAATATGCACTGGAATGGACCGACCTTGTGTAAGGTCGGTCGGTAAGGTCAGTCGGACCAAAAACATTGTTTAAGGTTATAGGATGATGGGGATTATTAAGTGATGATGTTATAAGATTGTTAAGGACATGTTAAGTGAGTTATAATGACAAGTTAGCAGGGGGAAAAGTTGTATTAAAATGAAAAAGTAAAACAAGTTAAAATGTGAAGTTATTTAACTAGTTAACGGGGATAAGTTATGAGCATTAGACTTTTAACAATCATGTTACCCCGATGTTAATAAAAGTAAATGTATTGTTACCAGTTGTTCAAAGATGTTACGAGGAACATGTGATGGCACGTTAGAGTGAAACCCCGGTGACAGGATTGGTTTTCTTGCAACCTGTGTCCTACCGGATTACACCAGCTTGTATGCCAATGTGTTTTTCTGTATGTTTGCCACTTTGTAAGATAAAACATGTAATGAGTTTATAGTAATTCATTTATGTGGCGTGTTCAATTCCGATACCTTTTAACCTCGAAAGTGTTAACCCTTAGCTAACTGTGTCTAGGATCACATGAGAGTTCGGTATTTGGATTTAACGACCCGAACCATGGGACGTTCTAACCACAGCTATGCGTGAGTTAATTGTGTGATGTTTGTGTGTGAATGTGTGGACCTCCCTCGTGTGTCTAACCCAGTTGAAATACCTTTTGGTGTGTGGACGTGATGGATTCCACAGTGGGGCTCTAACTATTTATCTACAAATAAATATGTACTAACGGGGGTGAGGAATCCGGTTAGGCCGGTCGCGCGTTGTTTGGGAGTGGGTATCCTTTTTAGCTTTACCCTCCTCTCTGTTATGGTTGTTTCCCTCACGGGTTACGATCTCCCATTAGCTTACTCCAAAGCTTAGCTATTCTGACTTATGATCGGTTTAGGGGGAACATGTGTTTGTGTGGTGTGTTCGGGTCACTATATCTGAACCATCTTAACTTAAGTTACTCGTCCGACTATTAGGACGGTAATGAGTGTTGTATAACGAGCTTAACATGAGGGTAATATCATTCTCTAGGCTCACAGGTGAATTAACTATGTTGGGTTGGTTCCTTAAGAGAACCGTACCCGTTGTGTTATGTGTTATTGTTGTGCCGTAATTCTTATAGTGGTGTGATGTTATATGTCGTAAAAATGTGGAGTATGTGGATCATGGATATGAATCCCAGTTTATGATAAGAGACGTTTAAGGATAACCCGATTAATGGGTAAGTATCATCTATTAAGGAAGTAGCTCCATTAGAGGAGGAACACTCTAGGGTTAAGGAAAACAAGGAGTGATTTGTTAAGTGTAGATGCGTTGGCTGTTTTGTTGAGCCCATCATGGTGGAATGTTATGTGTTGTATGTTGATAGTTTACATGCATGATTCAAATATAATCAACCGCATGGTAAGACGACAATTAGTTGTGCGTGGCCCGCTAGCATGCGGGCTGCGGGATTACCATACCAGCAAAGGTGCTGAGCCCCTGGGGGCCACCCTTTTCTCTTCTTTTTCCTATTTCAGGTATAAGGAGCTGGAAGCCGTTCGAGAGTAGGACGGGGTAGTGGCTTGTACATGGGTAATCATTTAAGTTATATTTGTACAGTAGGTGTAGTAAGACCGAAATTGTTATCAGCATTAGTTTGTGAATACTTGATAAGTGAGAAATACATAGACATTTAAGGGTTTAATTTACCTTGTACTTACTTACTTTCAGGATAATATTACTCACTTATCGTATGTTTTTCCTCTAGTTATGTTTTATTGATTATCTCACAAATTTATTGGTTAAACATGAGGAAAACCAAGCTAGGAGAAAGTACACGAAGTGACGAACACGTAGGCGAAAACGGGGATCAAATCGGAGCTAAAACGAACATTTTAGTGGCAAAAGACCCTTGGTCCGGACCAATACATTCCAGCGCAGAACTGTACAAAAATCGACATGGTCCGGACAAGTGTCCGGATCAGCTGGTCCGGACCAACATGCCAGCGCGCCAGAAGAAGGAAATCGACATGGTCCGGACCACACTGGTTCGGACGGTGGTCCGGACATGTCTAAATTGACAGCGTACAGAGCATGTCGATGGGTGTGAATTGGTATAATATAATTTACCAATTCACACCGACACCCCCTTCAATTCTACCCCATTTTCACTATAAATACACCTCCAAACCTCCATTAAATGATATATCATTCCACCCCAAAACTCATGCCATTTTTCCTCCATGAAATCTCCATTTTCTCTCCAAAAATCATACATCTCACCTACATAATCTCCACATGAATCCTCACTTCATCTCATCCCATAAAACCATTCCAGGAGTTCTTCCTTTCTTAATTCTACACAGTTTTAATGTCTATCGTACTTACGATGTTTGTTTTATAATTATGTGTGAATAAATCTAGCTTCTCGGGTTAGGAAGCGAGCCTATTTTATATAATTGTGTTATGTAAGCTTTCCAGTATAATTTATCTAAGCAGTATTTTGATTCTTGTCCTTAATGCGCTTTAATTCTCTTGTACAATTATTAAAGTGATATTTGTAGTTCTTTGTTAAAATGCGGTGCTGAGACAAGGTTCTAGACAGAAGAAGTCAAAACGGGTTAATGACTAGAAGCGAGGTTCGCCTGTAGGTTAATCTGTCTCCAATAGGAATTGTTAATAATGCGATTAATTTATTAATAACTTGAACAAGGATTGCGCTTGTTGTTTAAATTAATCAGGGTTTATTAGACAGGGAACAGTCAATAAACTAATTAAGATTCTTGAGTTATTGTTAAAGTGGGAAAGTTATATTAATATAATTAAATAAAATATGTGAGCAGAACAACCCAGGATGCTTCTTAAAAACAAAAAGATTTACGATTTCTATTTCTTTTCTGTTTTGATTAATTATTTTTATTATTGTCTTATGAGTTAGCTGTTAATCACTCTCTCCAAAAATGATAAAATCTGTTAAATAGAATTCTCAGTCAATTTATTACACTATCAGTTATCCACAGCGAGGTCCCCAAGAGTACGACAACCCACATATCCACTATTCCGCAAACGATAGGTACACTACCTAAGTTGAAGAAGTAGTCACTATTTCTCCAACAAGTTTTTGGCGCCGTTGCCGGGGACCTCTGGCACGGTTAACTGACAGTTTTAAATTTTATTGAGTTTTCTGTTTAGCTTTTGCTGCTCTTAATTTTAATTTATATTATTTTGTTGTTTGTTTAATTTCGGACATCTAATTTCGGACATCTAATTCGACATCTAACTTCGGACATCTAATTTCTGACATTTAATTTCAGCTCTTTATTTTATTGTCATTTATTTTTCAGTCATTTAATTTCCATTGTCCTTTAAATTTCAGTAAATTAACTTCTAACTCTTAAATTTCTGTAATCTAACATTTAAATTTCTGTACTCTAACATTTAAATTTCTGTTAGTTTATTTATGTATACTAATTACTAACTTATAATTTATGTCATTTAAAGTTTCTGTCATTTAATTTCAGTAACTAACTTATAATTTCCAGTATACTAACTACTAACTTATAATTTCCAGTATAGTAACTACTAACTTCAAATTTCCAGTATACTAACTCCTAACATTAAATTTCAGTCAGTTAATTTCTGTCATTAAGATTTCCCTGTCCTTTTTTTTATTTATTTTAGTTTTTTTTTTATTTTAGTTTTAGTTAAACTGCATTTATTTTTATTCCTTTTTTGTGTTTAATTTTGTTTATATCTGTTTTATTTTATTTTGTTTTTGCTTTATTTAATTTTATTTTACTTACTTTTTATTTTAGCAATTTTAATTTATCTCTTTTTTGTTTCGTATTTGGTTTTTCTATTTTAGTTAATTTTGTTTTTATGTTTATTTTCTATTTTTAGTTCTATTCTACTTGGTATTTTTATTTTTGTTTTTGTAGGATAGTTACTGATAATGGAGAGCGGCTACGATGAGGTAAGAAGATTGTTGATTGATTTGGAATGGACGCACATGCAAGAGGAGATGTCCTCCAATCAAAGGATGGTCAAGGGTTACCAACCACTTCAACAATCAAATCGAGAGCCGTATTGGTGGGAAGTCGACCAGGCTAATATACAGTACAAAGAAGCTCAGTTGGGATATGACTACTTCAATCAGAATGAACAGCAATCTACACAAGGGCCAGACGAATTTCTCCTGAGTCAGACCGAGCCGCTAGAAGAAATTCCAGTGGTGACTCCAAGGAGTGAAGATCGATTCGAGCCAGATATTATTGAAGCTACAAGTTCTGATGAGGAGATAAAGAAACTTATCAGGACATTTTTCTCCGACGGCGAGTTGGAGCAAATGTCTGAGAGTTACAATTCTCCTCCATCTCCAACCCCAGCACAAGAGGAGCAATTAAAATTTGAAGATATTTTGTGTGAGCCAGTCCGCGAAGAGGATAATCCTATTAAGCCTCATCAACCAGGAAAGGAAATTTACATCCTCAAATCTGAGGAAGGAACACCGCTACCACCAGTCTCTCATCAACTCTCACCCTGCCTCCATAAGCCTCAACAACACGAGGAGGATGTTTACATCCTCCAATTAGAGGAAGAAAAGTTGAAATACCCCTAACCTTTAAAATATAATTAAATGATCTATTTATGATCTAAGATGGTTAATAAACATCTAAATATTACTGCGGAACAATCTAAAGATCTCAACAAGGCAAAACATGCCTTAAGATCGGTAAAGCCAAAAAGGTGCTTTAAGACACCATAAAGATTGTATGACCTCAGATAGGATCCAAAGTGGATTCATAAGTATTATAATGAAGTAAGGAACACAACAAAACAGTTCTCAAAGAAAACTAAGCTCAGAAACACCTTGCAACACAAAATGTGCACTAAAACTCCTTAAAGCACATTTTTGTGAAATTGCCTTCTAAATTGGTTTTAAATGGGCTTAAAGGTTATAATTACCTTTAAATTTGATATTATATCACAATATATCATATTAGGAATTTAATTCCAAATTTTACAAATTTTTACAAATTTAATATTAAAATATTAATAAAACCCTAAAAGTGGGCCCACATGAGTCAACATTGACTAAGATTGGTCAAGAGGTCAAAGTTGACCCCTTAGACCATGTGAGTTCGACATTTACAAGACAAGGAGGCTCCAATTCGCCACTTGTACACAATAAACAAGTCTCCAACAATTGCTCCCTAAAATAAGGACCACCTTTTAGCTTTAGATTAGTTTATACACTCCTTTAGGCTCCATTATTTGATCAATCAGCCTCAATTCGTGGGAGCCTCTCCTTTCTACTCCACCAGCCGATTTTGTGTCTCCTCTTATCCCTTAGGTGAGTCATCATTCAATTACAAGGAATAAACTAATCAAATTTGCTTTTCTAAGCAAATAATACCAATTCCAAGCATTTTCTGTCTCCTAGCTTCATTCCAACCGTTGAAGCTCTCCTTCCAGGCTCTCCCAAGCTCTCTCAACCGAACTCCTTGTGTTGGGAAGGTAAACCTAACTTCTTAGCTTCTAATTAATGGTTTAAGGCTTGTTTTAGGCTCTTTTTCTTCAACTCTTCACCACCTATGCTTAGATTTCGTGAATAATCAGTTACTATGGCTTATTCTCAGTGTTATAAGGTCAGAACATCAATCAAATTCGGTTGAAACAAGTTTAGAGACCAAGGTTGCTCAAAATCTCATTTTAAGGTAAAAACATACCTTAAGCTTCTCTACTCTTCATCCGATTTTCTTCCTCTGATTTTTATGAGTTTATACACTCATAATCTTCATATTTACATGTTCAATCAGTTGGCTAGCCATTTGGAGCAAGGGTGGCCGAGATCCAAAGGAAATACCCTCTTTTAAGGCATTTTCCAAGGTAAAACATAATAACAAGGCAGCTTGTTGTGATCTAGCTATTTCCTATGTCAATATGGTGGATCTAACACCTTGTGGTGTGTTTGATTCAGGCCGAACCCATCTTGAACTCCTCTTGTATTTTTAAGTTGATTTTTACCTTAAATCTTACATTAATTATTCCTTATGGTTAAGCTCAAGCTTGGAGTGTAACCATATCTTGTTTTTGTGTATTAAACATGTCTAAATCATGTGGTGAATTTTCCTTCAAGTGGCCGAGAGCATACAAGGATAAATCAAGGTATAAACACCTTAAATCTATGATTTTCATAATTTCTAAGCTTATATATTAATATTGCCGAGAGTGAAATCTTAAATAAGGGTCATATTGACCTAAAAATGGAAAAAATGACTAAGATAAATTAAGCTAGTCATTTAAGAGATTTAATTAACATAATGGTCAAATTATGACATTATGTGGAAAAATAATCAAATACAAGTGAGGCCGTGAGTATGTATTATATTTTGAGACATTTATTGTGTAATTTATTTTGCAAGTTCAAGATTGAAATAAGGCCATGTCATTAGGCCATTTTAATTTAAGTTTATAAGCTTATTTAGTTTTATTTATGCTTATAATTAAAGTTGGGGCCGAACGGTAATTATTAACAAAGTATTAGGTCGAGAGCTTAATATAGAGGAATTTAGGGTTTTTAAATGAATTTAATAAAAATTATAACATTTTATAAAGTTTTGGGTCAAAATTGTAAAAATAGAAAAGTATAGGTAAAGTCTTGTAATTACCGAAAGCTTTGGGTCCAATTTGGTATTAGATGTCAAAGTTGACTATATAGGAGACTTTGACCAAGTTGGAGAATTTTTGAAATTAAAATACAACCTTAATATTAAGATAAGTATTAATTTGTAAAAGATTTAAAGAGATGGGGCTATAATGTAATTTCTAAAAACTTGGGGTACTAAATGGAGTTTAGTACAAACCTTAGGTTATTAGGAATTTTTTAGAAGTTGATTTGGTTGAATTTGGAGTTTATATGAATTATATAAGTGTAATATAAGATATTTTATGATATTGTTACAAATGGGTAACATATGTGGTAAAACCAAGATTTGGAGAAAATATAAGGTTAGGAATAATGTTTATAACCTTTTGGTATAGTTTGGTGATTTTTGGAATTATATATAAGGTTTTATAAAGACATATGTATAATATATAGTTTTGATGATATTAGAAAACTATATGTTGTGAAGAGGAGAATTTGGTGAATATAGAAAGTTAAGTGGTGGAAAGATAATTAGAATAGTGTTCGGTTGTTTTAAAAAAATAAAACTATAGGTTATAATTATTTTAAGGCTTAAAGGGTATAATATAAGGTATATGATATAAGTGTAACAATGAAATATAACTTGGGATTGATTTGTGATTTATAGAAGTTTAGTGGTTGTTTTGAAAACCGAAAATATAAGGGGTTATTTGGTATTTTACAACAATTTACAACTATATGTTATAATTGTTTTAATGACTTAAATGTCATAATATGTTGTATAACTATAATGTAACACATTAATTATGTGGTGATTTTGTAAATATTTAAGAACATAAGTGCTGTTCGAAAATGTTGACATTTTAAGATGGAATTTATAATATGGTTTTTATGTTATAAGAGTTATAACATTTATAATATAAGAGGTATTCATTAAAAAGAATGAATATATATTATAAGACTTACCATATAAGAAATAGTTCCATAATGCATGATTAAAAGTAAATATATGTTATGGTGGAAAATATAACATGGTTTAATGACCATGTGTTTTCATAATTAAAATGACATATGATAAAAGGGAAAAGAATTACAATCATTGGATATGGGATTCTAATGTTAAAGAAGGTGTTTTTTGAAAGAAAAATTTTGGGTTTTAAAAACAATGGTTCGGTGTTAAAAGAAATCTCATGTTTTTAGCCATGTTTGAGGTCTTGACCAAGTCGAGCTTCTCACTGACCGGTACGTTCTAAATACAGTGGTCGGGCCGTTAGGCCTTTCCAAGGTTCCATTCTTTCAGTGTCATGATTTGTGATCCAGTAATTGTTTCATTATGGTCACAGCACATTACTATGTACTTGTGACGTGTTAAGGTTCCTCTGTATGTTCCTGTCCTTGCTGCACTTGCCATGGCAAGTGCGTGGTATTGGTGGTTTTTGGGTAAACCTACCAGGTCACGGTATGGTTTCACTGGACTTGATAGTCTTGTTGACTCTTCCCTCGATCTTATCGATCTTAATTGGATACTCGATCCTTAGGTAGCTTCTTGGTGGTCTGGACATGGCTGTCGTAGATCTGGGTACTTCTCCAATCCTTCGAGATTCCCACTCTATTTGGTTTAGTGTCGTTCCTTGTGGCTCGTTCCCACACATCTGTGGTGGTTACTAAGCCTTCCTTGTTTAGGCACTACTCTTGTAGTCCTATTGGATTATATCTATGCTTGTTCTTGCAGTTGTCTGAGCTATATTGGCCAGGTATTGCAACCTTAATGCCGTCGTAATTCTGGAGTTAACCGCTTCCGACTATGTCTTTAGTCAGCTAGCATACTGATGGTGGTATTATTCAAGTATTACTATCCCGTAGACTTGTGTCTCGGGTTCCGTTACTGCTCCCTTTTTCATTCCGTCGCACGGTTAGTGCCTCTTTCCTGTTGTTGGTTGACTAGCTAGGTTTCGCAACTGCCAAGCATGTCGCCCCATGCTGTTGTAAGTTGTAGCCTCCTCGTGGCTGGAGTGCTTATTCCACCGCTATTAAGCGCGGGTCTTGTGGTTCAACCGGGATCCATCTCCGGGTCTTCCATTTCTTGGTATCTACCATTTGTCAGTTCTCGTCTACCGTGATTGCTTCACAACTGCCAGATCGGGTTTTTCTCGAGTACGAGAGGCTTTTCCTCTCTCTGGCGTCCTTTCCCAAGTTATACAGTGGGGCATGTGGAGGCGGGTCTGGTATTGTAGGTTTCCGGTACTCACCGGTAGTTCCTAACTAGCATATCTCTAATGCTAACACTCAGCCCTTAGCCCTAAACTTCTAATTCCTAACTCGGTATTCCTAAGCTTGGTATTTCCAGTCATCAGAGTGATACTTCGCTCTGATACCACTTTTTGTAACACCCCTTGAAATACCCCGAATCTAATTAATACTTGTTTATTATTAAATAATGGAGAATTGATCTAGAAACAGATCATTTTAGTTACGCATGCTAATTATACATGCAAACGTTACGTGAATTAATATTATTGCACGTGCGCATGCAAACTCACGCATGCGAACGTCACGAAAAACAGTCATTTTACCGTAAACGCTAACGGGCGTAATGTTACTAAAGTATTAACGTACTTGTACGAACGTTCATGTACGATTATTAACAAGGATTAAACTTCTTGCATAACTAGCTCGATAGAAAGAGCGTCAACAAGAAAAGAACAATACCAACGTGTATACAAACGAGCAACGTAAATACTTTACGAATGCCTAAGCATCTATAAATGCTACAATAAAGTGAAATACACATTTAGATAAATGTAACGACTTATGTTACACCTACTGTATATATTATGAAGATATAATAACTCATCAAGGTCAAAGATGCGCACTAAACATCTTGACAAGAAGACGCTCGTAAAACGCCTTAGAAACATGTGATCAAGCATGACTTTGTATGACCTTCTAAAACTCAAACCAAATGGTCATACACTTATTATATGAATGTATAAACATATTCCTTAAGCTATATTCAGTCATAAACGCAAAACGCTCGGGAGTGCTCCCGCACGCCCCTTAAAGCACGAAAAGTCCGGAGGAGTGCCGAGGTGGCACGAACTCCTATAAAATTAATTCCTTGATTTCCTAACATCAATATTAACCATTATAAAGAGAAGCCGCGAAGTGGTTTCTCAAAATTCAGCAAAAACCACAGGAGGTTTTCTTAGCGCTCCTTTTTGCCCGGGAGTGTCCCGATGGCCCGTAAATTATGTCATGGGTTGATGTAACCCATATAACTCAATGTAACATCTTAATATATGTTTATTTAATATAATAAGTGTTTACAAACACTTGGAACTCATAAAAACAATTTGTTTCCCAAAATTTCCTTAGAGCACAAAAACACACCTTCGGGTGTCACGAAAACGCGTTTTACGCAATTGCCTTGTAGTTTTTGACATGCCACGAATTGGTAATATTAAATAGGGTTCAAATGAACTTATAAATCAGTTGGTGAGGCTAGTCAACAAGGCTCTCTATAGGGGCCGAATTTATGTCCAAAAACTAGTATAAAAATTGCATTTAAAGTTTATAAAAGGCATAGAACATGGTGACTCACCTTCCCATGTGTTATATTACTTAATGTCAAAGTATGTAGGTCTCATTTGACCAGAGAGCTTTCGAAATTAGGCCATGGAATAAGGCCATGTGAGCTAGATACAAAACAAAATGCAAAAAGGTAAAAGTGGATCTAGATTCCACCTTTTTTTATTCTTTCTTTTCCATGTGACCTTCCTTGTTCTTCCTTGGCTCTTCATCATCGGTTGAGACACCCCAATTGAGCCCCAAGTTCGGCCACCTACATGAAGAAGAAGACAAGTCATTTAACATTGAAAAATCAAAGGAATAAAGCATTACCTTCTTACCTTGTCTTCTAGCCAACAATCATTTCTTTCCAACTCTTGCCTTGTCACCCCACATGTCCGAAAATGTGCTGATAACATGGGCATTTATTGAGCCAATAACCCATGTAATAAACTAAGGAAAAAGATAGTCAAATGACATTAAAAATTAACAAAACAAAATCAAATTCTAAGGCATTCTTGCTTCTTACGTGAGTTAGCCTCATTTCCCTCCTTGCATTCTTCATTCACGAATTGGTAAGGCTCCCTCCTCTCTCTTCTTGCTTCATCTTCTTCCTTTGAAGCTCTTAAGTCCATTAATGGAGTTTTAACTTCTATCTTCATCTTTAAGGTAATTTCCTAGCTGAAATGGTATAAATCCCTAGGTTCCTAAGCAGTCTTCTCTCGCAATTCCTCAACAGGGTCCTAATCTATCATCAAGCTCTTCAAGTTCTATCGAGTTACCTTGTTACCGAAAAAAGGGGTGAGAGAGAAAGAAAGAGGGATTCGTGACAGCGCAATGCAGTGAGGATTCTCGGGTACTGTTCGCGTGCCTTTTATTGAGGGGGTGAACCCCTATTTATAGTGTTTATCACTGGCCTTTTAGCCCGTTACATTGTGCCAGGTTGGCACATAAATATCTTGGCGAGCCTAAAAATCTGATAAATATCTTACCCTAATTTCCCTATCTTTTGGTCGCTACCCGTACTTGTTTTGCCCTCTTATGGGCCGGTCACAGGCGACCGGTCGTATCCGTGCTATATTTGGTGTATTTGGTGCCCGGTCACAAACGACCGGGCGCCTTCTATACTATATCTCGTACTCCTGGCGACTGGTCGTAAATGACCGATCGAAATGCTTCCTATGGCGACCGGTCACAGACGACCGGTCGCTGCTTGCGGCCTACCTGGGCCTGGACGGGGACGCCCGGTCGTTGCCTTGGCCTCCCTTTTCCCTGCTCTTTGCTCTGTTGGGTTGTTGCTCTCTTTTTGGGTCTTCTGGGCGTATTTTCCCCTCTTCATCAGTCCCACAAGTTCTACTTTTGCGTCTTGCGAGGAAAGTAGAACTTAGAACTTGACTCTTTTGGCCCGGTTTGGAGGGTGAGGGTAAAAATTTTGCTTTTTGCTTTCTCGTTGGGCCTTGCCTCCTCGTTTCCTGTCTCCCAGTCCCACAAGTTCCATCTTTTTCCTTCGGAAAAAAGGATGGGACTTCCTAGGGTCCGTGCGATGCGCGTGCGCCATGCCCGTGCTCCACACGCGCCTGCGTTCGTACGAAGTGGCCGTTGCCGAATTTTTATCGTCTCGCGCACGCCAGCCGTCACTGCAGAATGTGCAGAGTCTCTGCAATTTCCTGCAAAAAGCGCCCTTTTGTTTGTTTTTATATTTTAAATATTTCGGAAATTGTGTTACCTCCTTTTAAAGGGTGTTGGGAGGGCAACGTTTTTCTCTTTCCTCCAACTTTCGCACTTCACAAGCTTTCGAATTCTCTCCTTCTCGCTCCGCTATCTCTCCGCTTTCTCTCTCTCTCTTCGCTTTGCCTTCTCTCTCTCTGCTTCGTTTCGCTGTTTCAATGGCGTCTTCGAGCTCCAGATCGTCTCGTGTTTCCGCCAAAAGTGCCATCGTGGGCTTTAAATCCGATGGGAAATTCCGCCCGACTCTCTTAAAACCTAAGTCCGCTTATTCCAGTAATCGGGAACCGTTGCCCAGCATTCTGGACGTGAAGGCTCTCGATTCGCTTCTCGAGAAGGTGGATGTTCCCACAGGGACGCAGATTTTCCTTCCTTCTGAAGATTCGCATCCCCTGGACGACTTCGGTCGTGGGTACGCTGTGTACTCCGATTTCTTTTTGCGTGGGATGACGGTTCCTCCCCACCCGTTTGTAATGGGGTTTCTAATCCGCCGCTGCTGCACGCTTGCTCAGCTTCACCCGAAGGCAGTGTGTCACCTTCATGCTTACATTGCTCTTTGCGCCGAGAAGGGGGTTGCGCTTTCTGCTACGGAATTCGTTCAGTTCTTTACCAGCAGAGTCGACTCCAACAACTTGACCATATCCGGTCGGTCCGGATATTCACTCTTTGAGTACAAGAAGCTCGCTCAACGCTGGAGCGCCCGGTGGTTTGTCATCCTCCCACCCGCCGGGAGGTATCTCGGGGTCGCCTATTGCCCCTCAATTATCAGGGGCTCCCTGCATAGTCCCACAGTTCCGAAGTCGGAGCTTACCATGTCCCGGGCCCTGAAGGCGGTGGCCGACCTTCATCCGAGTGTTGAGGACTTTTTCACCGGTCCGCGCCTGGCCTCGCTTGCACACTCTGAGGGTAAGAGTTTTCCTCTCCCCTTTCTACTTTCTTTATCGTTTTTGCCTTGCTCCGTACTTACCTACCCCCTTTGGTCGCAGATTTTCCTCAGCTCGGGGCGAAGGTTGGCCCTTTCCACAGCTGGCAGCTGGTGTCCTTCAAGACCGGGGAAGGAAAGGTGGACTACTACGCCACCCTGGAAGCTGTGGAGGAGTCGGCTCTTCGTGAGGAAGAGGCGGTCGTTGTTGGTCGGAAGCGGTCTGGGGGCGAAGCTGATCGCCAGGCAAAGAAGCCGAGACCGGCAAAGGATGGGGAAGGGGGTTCCCCTCGGACTCCAGAGGCCCGGTCGTCTGATACTTCAAACCAACCAGGTACTTGGTACACTAGTCCAGGTTCCGGCCGTCGGGTATTTCTTCCTCTTACGCCCGGGTCAGATCTTATTCTTAGTCCGTGGGACGAGAGAGGGCGTGCATGTGCGGTCTTATCCTTCGTGTTCTACCTGTTATCTTTTCTTCTTTCTTTTTTTTTGATTTACTTCTTCGTTGCCTTGGTTGTTACCTGCCGCCAATGTCTAGCTCTCTTTTTTTACCTGGTTTTGTATGTTTCTGTGCTTTGCAGCTCCCGAGGCTGAGAAGGCCAGGGTCGGGGAGGGAGCTGGGCAACCTGGCCCGGTCGAGGCGCCCGGTCAATTGTCTCCTACTCAGCATCGTCAGAAGACTCTTCCCTCAAGGGTAGGGTGAAGCATATGGCCAAAAGGACGAAGGCCTCCGACATAGTTCATCTTGACGGGTCGGGTGCTTCAGATACTGCTCCGGAACAGGAGCCTTTGGAGGAGACTGCCCCCTCGGGGCCCGGGGCTTCAGTACCCGGGTGCGGCGGTGGCAGAGCGGGCCCTGCGCCGGGTACGGCTGAGGGGGAGCCTGCGGATTCAAAGCTTTCGTTCGGAGGCGAGGGAGGGTGCCGGGACCGCCACACCGTCTTCACCTCCTCCGCCTGCCCGTGATTCTTTCTGCGGCCCGTCTGCAAAGGATGGCTGGTGCTACCACCGTGGTCAGCCTCTTCCTGTGCTGCCCGTGACGGAGTCATCCTCCTATACCGAGCTGTGGAAAGAAGCCATCCGCAGGTCCGGATCTCCTGATGGCCTCTTTGCCCCTCTGAAGACCACGACCGCGGCCAAAGAGAGGTTGAGGATCGGGGGGGTGGAGCGGACGCCATCATGCGACACTCCTTCCCGCTGGATGCCTCGCTTAACCATATGTGGCAGGGGATCTACCGAGTGAGCGGCCCATCCTTTCTTAACTTTCGGGTTGCTTCCTTTCCTCCTTTACTTTCTTCTACTTATTATTTTTATTTTGTACAGACGGTGGCCTTTGCACAGGGTGTGGATGTGCACGTGCAATCCCTTCTCTCGAAGCTACGCCTGGAGGAGAGCCGGGCCCGCAATGCCCAGGAGGAATTGAAGATAGAGCGGTCCTCCAACAGCATCTTCGTTGACCATGTTCAAGAGGAGATTTCCAGGCGGGTGCACGAGCAGACCGCTTCCATGAAGAAGGAGCTGGGTGATGCCCGGGGGCGTGCACAAAGCAGTGCGACAAGTATGAAGAGCAGTTGAAGAAGCTGCGTGAAGAAAACCTTTCCCTCAAGGGTCAGGTCCGGTCGCTAGAGACGGGAGCCGCGTCTTTTGAAAAGGTACGAAGTGAGTTTGCTGTCGCCCGGTTGCCTGCCTTTTCTGACTTGGAGTACTTGGTGGGACAGGCCCGAGCTGCCCACAATCAAGAGGTTGAGGGTCTTCGCGCCGAGAAGGCGTTGCTTGCTGAGGATAGGGCCAAACTTTCCCAAGAGCTTTGCTCTGCTTCTGAGGCGAATGCTCTCCTCAAAGGAGAGTTGTCGTCTTTCGAGGCGAAGGCGGCAGAGACGGCCCGGTTGGGCGAGGTCCTGGCCTCCGAGAAAGAGAAGCTATCTGCCGAGCTCCACAGGTTGTCTGGTGAGCTTGCGGCTTGCAAGGAACAACTGCTTTCCTCCGAAGAGAAAGTAAGGGTGTTGGAGGAGGAGTCCGCTAGGCTGCGGTTAGAAAACTCCGAGCTGGCTGCGAGAGGTGATTCTTCGCCTCCTTATTCGTTCCTTATTGTCCTTCTTGCTCTTTTTGACAAAAGTTTTCCTCCTTTCCTTTTCTTTGCTTAGGCTCGAGGCCTGGGAATCCCATTGAGGGACTGGAGAAGTTAAACCTGCGGATCGACGACCTCGAGGAGGAGTTGATTGCCGCAAACGCTAGCCGTGACCGGTACCGGGCTTACGGTCAGACCTTGGAGCAGCAAGTGGCCAGCCTCGAGGCTTACTCTCGGAGGGTGCGAGAGGACCTGCGGCAGCAGAGCACGAAGCTTGCTCACCTGAAGGAGTCCTTCACTTCTCAATGTGGGAAGATGGTGAAGTCGTGCCGGCAGATTGTCTCGAGGTTCTTCACGGGTAAGGGGGAGGTTATGGATGACGGCCTTTACCGGGAGCTGTCTTTCCAAGAGGTCGCGCAGAAGACCTCCTTTTATGAGGTGCTTGAGAAGTTCGGGCGCCTTCCGGGGGAGACGTGCCTTGTCCCTGGCCAGGCGTCTTTTCTTCCTCCCGGGAGTACCGCGCATCAGGGTGGTGTGGGCCTCCGATCGTCCCCCGGGAGGTCTGGGTCTTCGGAGAGCGTACAAGGGGCTGCTCCCGCGAATCTTGATACTGTATAGGAGACTTAGACCAGAGAAAGTTTTTAGATTAGGCTTAGTTAGCTTTCTTTGTCTCTTTCTTTTGTTTCGATATTGTACATGTTTCCAACGATTAATGGAATTACTCGCCAGATGTTTTGCTAATTGGTGCCATTTTGTTTCGTGACGGGTCGTTTTCTTAGACCTGTCGCTTTTGATTGTGCGCATTACCGATTTTTTTCTTAGCCGATTTGTTTTGCGGATGAGACCGGTCATGCTCGAGCGACCGGTCGTTCCGTTTTTATCTTAAGGACGCGACCTGGTCGTTCTTGACGACCGGTCGTTTCGGTCCTCGCCCGGTCGCTCTTTGGTGACCGGGCGCTTCTGTGTGTTCTTTCCCTATCCTTGCTTTTGGTAGCCAAGCGATGGTACTCGTGGTTGTCCCCCCCTTTCCTTTTTCTCGTGAGAGGGAGAAAGAGTTTGCAAGGGGGGATTCAGCCGAGGTACGGTGTGGCGTCCCACACCTAATGATTCACCCATTACAGGCGACCAGAGCTCCCAGAGTTTCCAGAGATGGGTTTTCCGTTCTTGTTCTTGTTTGAGTGCGACAACTCGTAGCAAGATTTTTCAGGGCATTGCATCCTGTAGGGCATGGCCCGGGTGTTTCTTTTCCAGGGCATTGCATCCTGTAGGGCATGGCCCGGGTGTTTCTTTTCCAGGGCATTGCATCCTGTAGGGCATGGCCCGGGTGTTTCTTTTCAGGGCATTGCATCCTGTAGGGCATGGCCCGGGTGTTTCTTTTCAGGGCATTGCATCCTGTAGGGCATGGCCCGGGTGTTTCTTTTCAGGGCATTGCATCCTGTAGGGCATGGCCCGGGTGTTTCTTTTCCAGGGCATTACATCCTGTTTCTTTTCCAGGGCATTACATCCTGTTTCTTTTCGTTCGAATTTTTCCAAAAATAACTTCTTTATTGATGTTGTCAATGAGTTACATCGATTTTCATACATAGAATTTCTTGAGACATTCCGCATGCCAGGAATGGGGCAGTTCGTATCCCTCGACATTTTTCAGGTGATATGAAGCCCGTCCAACCTTCTGATGGATAATGTAAGGACCTTCCCACTGGGGGTCGAGTTTTTTGGGCTGCTTAACCTCCCTTAGGACAAGCTCGCCGGGGACAAAGCTTCGTTCCCTGACCCTGCGGTTGAAGTACCTCTCGACTTTCCTCTTGTCTTTTACCATCCGGGCGGCTGCCACGGCTCTCTCTTCTTCGAGAAGGTCTAGGCGGTCTTTTACCCCTTCGTTGTTGAGCTGCTCATCATAGGACTCGCAACGAACCGACGGGATCATAATTTCAGCTGGAACGACCGCCTCCAGGCCGTAAGTTAATCTGAAAGGTGTTTCTCCCGTCGGTCCCTTTTCCGTCGTTCGGTAGGACCATAAGATTTGGTGCAATAGTTCGGCCCATCCTCCTTTCTTGCTTCCTAACTTTCTTTTCAAGGCTTTGATGATCTGTCCGTTTGCGTTCTCGACCTGCCCGTTGGCCTGGGGGTGCGCCACTGACGCGAATCTTATCTCGATTTTCCACTGTTCACAAAACTCCCGGAAACTGTCGCAATTGAACTGCGTCCCATTGTCGGTTATTATGGTCCTTGGCAACCCGAATCTACATACAATGTGTTTCCATATGAACTCTTGCGATCTCTTGGCTGTGATGGACACGGTTGGCATTGCCTCCACCCATTTTGTGAAATAATCAATGGCCACATATACGAACCTAAACCTCCCGGGAGATGCTTCTGGGAAGGGACCAATGATGTCCAATCCCCACATTGCGAACGGGATCGGGGACAGTATGGCCTTTTGCACGGCCGGGGGGTTATGTATTTTGCTGCCGTGTTCCTGGCACCTGACGCATTTCCGAATGTATTCCTTACAGTGGTTTTGCATTCTCGGCCAGTAGTAGCCGAGCCTCATGATTTTGTGGGTCGTGGCTCTTTCTCCCTGGTGGTTTCCGCAAACCCCTTCATGTACCTCCTTTATAAGTTCACCTCCCTCTTCGTCCGTGACGCATCTGAGGGCGGGCCTGGCGAACGATCTTTTGTAGAGGCGTCCCTCTTCGAAAAAGAATGATGCCGCTCGTCGCTTCAGGGTCCTGGCCTCTTTATCCTCCGAGGGCAATTTCCCTTCAAGGATGTACTCCACGATCGGGGTCATCCAAGATTCTTCTGGCACGAGGGGCTCAGCCATCAGGACCCGTGCCTCGTCTACGCTCGGGTTGGTCTTTGT
The DNA here is from genome assembly GCA_023374045.1 of Limonium bicolor. NCBI lineage: Eukaryota > Viridiplantae > Streptophyta > Magnoliopsida > Caryophyllales > Plumbaginaceae > Limonium > Limonium bicolor. The sequence goes on from CM041782.1 coordinate 161,965,963, forward strand.
CTCCAACCACACCTTACCTGGTATCCTTTCGGCCATGCTTGCTAACTTCGCCAGCGCGTCCGCTTCGGTGTTTTTTGTCCGAGGAAGGTGTTTCAGCTCACATCTCGAGAAGCTGGCCTTTAGCTCTTGAACCCTTAGCAAGTATCTCCAGAGCTTTTCTTCCTTGACCTCGTATATGTTGTCGTGCTGGCGGGTGACCAGCAAGGAGTCTGAGTATATCTCCAGGTCTGTCGCACCTAGGGCGATGGCGACCTCTAGGCCTTGAATGAGAGCTTCGTACTCGCCTCGTTGTTAGTTACTTCGAATTCCAGTCGGAAGGCATAATTGATGTCCCGTCCGTCGGGAGTCTGGACTACAATCCCCGCTCCCGCTCCCGTTTTGCACCGAGCACCGTCTACCTGGATGATGAATGGGGCGGGTGGCTTTCCTTCTTCTTGGTCGAAGCTGGTTTCCGTTATGAAGTCTGCTAGGGCCTGAGCTTTGATCGCCGTCCTTGGTAAAAAGTTGATTTCGTATTGGGTGAGTTCAACTGCCCAACTTACCATGCGTCCTGACGCACTGGGGTTGTTCGTTATTTGCTTCAACGGCCAGTTGGTCCTTACAAGGATTCGGTGCGATTGGAAGTACGGTCGCAGCTTCCGGGACGCCACCACTAGAGCCAGGAAGACCTTCTCAATATTGGTGTAGCGTCTTTCTACGGGAGTCAGGATTTTTCCTGTGTAGTAGACGGGGATCTCCTTCTTTTCGTCCTCCATGATTAGGACTGCTGCCACCGCCCAGGCCGATGCGGATAGTAGAGATAGAGGTCTTGACCGGGCGTTGGGACTCCCAGCTTGGGTAACTCTCGAAGCATTTCTTTGATCTTCTCGAAGGCTTCTTTGCATTCTTGACTCCACTGGAACTTGCTGTTCTTTCTCAACGTGTTAAAAAACGGGATTGCCTTTTCTTGCAATTTTGAACAAAACCTGCTTAGGGCGGTGAGTCTCCCGTTAAGGGCCTGGACGTCCTTGATGCTCCTGGGGGGGCTGAGGTCGAGAATCGCCTGGGTCTTTTCTGGATCGACCTCTATTCCCCGCTGCCCAACGATGAAACCAAGGAATTTTCCTTTGGTGACTCCGAATACACACTTCTCCGGGTTTAGCTTGATTTGGAATTTGTCAAGCGTGGTGAATGTCTCCTCCAAGTCTTTCATGTGCTGCTCCTTGGACGGGCTTCTCACGACTATGTCATCCACATAGGCCTCCACATTTCTCGAGAGTTGCTCCCGGAACACTTTGTCTATCATTCGTTGGAAAGTCGCGCCGGCGTTTTTTAGCCCGAATGGCATCACCTTATAGCAGAAGACTCCTGCCGAGGTGACGAAAGAAGTTTTCTCGGAGTCCTTCTCGTTCATCTTTATCTGGTTATACCCGGAGAATGCATCTAGGAAGCTCAGGACGGAGCTTTGGGCTGACGAGACGACCAGTCGGTCAATCGATGGCAATGGGTAAAAATCTTTGGGACATGCCTTATTCAGGTCGGTGAAGTCCACACACATTCTCCATTTCCCATTAGATTTCTTTACCATGACTACGTTCGCCAGCCACTTGGGGTAAGACACTTCTCTGATAAAGCCCGCCTGCAGGAGTTTTTTGACTTCTTCTCGAGCAGCCTGGTCCCTCTCGGCCCCGATCACCCTTCTTCTTTGGCGGATTGCTGGATGCGCGGGGTCTACGTTGAGGTCATGCTGGATAACGTCTGGGTCTATTCCGGGCATCTCTTCCGTGCTCCAGGCGAACGTGGCCCTTCTTTTTTCCAGGAATCTTGTTAGATGGACTTGTTCTTCGCTGTCAAAGGCATTTCCAATCTTGAAGGATTTGTTAGGGTCAGTTCGAAGAGGTACCTCTTTTGGGAGATCAGCGGGGGCCCCGTACCGTTCCGCCGTTTCGTCGGGGAGGGGAGCTTTCCCTTGAATTCCTTCTCAGACCCCACGGTTTTGACAGTCTCATTTCCTGGTAGGTTTTCCATGATCCGTACCTCGCATACCCGCGCGACTTTCTGGCTCCCTCTTACCGTGACGAGCTTCCCTGACCTGGTCAGGTACTTCATCTTCAGGTGATGGGTGCTACAGATGGCTCTGAAGGCATTTATTCCCGGCCGCCCGAGGTACATGTTGTACCCAGAGAGCCCGGGAAGGATGAAGGCCGTCAGCTCTTCCGTGCGCCTCTCGTCCCCTTGCCCTAGGGTAATGGTGAAGTCGACGCTCCCTGTAGATTTAGCCGAGATTCCTCCTACAAAACCTCCCAGTACGGCTGAGTAAGGTTTGATCTTATCTTCCGGTATTTCGAGTTTCCTTACTGCCTCGACAGAAATGACGTTTGCACCTGCCCCGCTATCGACCAGGATTCCTCCCATCATGCGGTCATTTACCTGAGCCCTTATGACCAGTGGATCGTTGTGCGGGTACAGGACTCCGTCTTCATCGTCCTCGGTGAAGTAGATTGGGGGGAGCTTTTGGTGCTTCGTATCCTTCTTGTCCGGGAGTTCCCGGTGAACCTCGTGGACGTGTCTTTTCCTCTCATTGGGGGTCAGGGGCCCTACTTCTGAGAATAGTCCTGTAAGCATTCTCAAGGAGGATTTCATTAGTTTTTTTTTATTGTTGTTTTATTCGTGGATTTCGAGATATGTGAAACTTTATCGGGATGCAACTACTCATATATAAGAAAGCTTTAATAAAACAGTAACGAATTACAGCCCCCAGTCGGGTACAGAGGTGATTTTTTTTTCTTCTAAAAGGGGGGACTTCGCCCCCTATCCTAGAGAATTACCCTAGGCAATTTACAGACCTGTAATTACCCCGAAGGACTTGCTATGGTCCAATTCGGGGTGGACCTCTCCCTCTGGTTTTGGCCGAGAGGACTGGCTACCATGGTGCTGCCTCTGCTGGCCTCCCCTTCCTTTCTTCTTGTTCTCCTCAATTATCCTTAGCTCCTTGGCGAGGTTCGCACAGTTTACGGTTCTGTGGCTGCGGTGCCCATGGTACTCACAGAAGGCCACCGGCACCTCTCCCGGGAAGGGTTTTCTTGGTGGGGGTAGAAGCCCTTCTCTTACGGCGGCGGCATATTTTCCTGGGTCTATCGATACCGTCGGGAAAGTTCTGGAGCTCGAGGCTTGCTGTCCCTGGGGGGTCGGGGTTTTGGAATAAGGCTTGTATCGGCTTCCCCCCTGGTGCGATCCTCCGGCCGCAACCGCCCCACCTGTCTGGCCTGCCTTCTTCTCACCCACAGCTGGGGCTCTAAAGCTGTTGAGGAGCTCCTTGGCCTTATTCTCCGCAACTTCCGACTTGAGGAAGTCGTGGATCATCTCAGCTAACTCACCATGCGACTTTGGCGCCTTGGTGGCTATCTTTCCAGCGAGGCGTGGGTGGGCCAAGCCATTACCGAAGGCTTTGATCAGTATCTTCTCATCGATGTCGTCGATTTCAGCCACCTGCTTGTGGAACCGCTCGCTGTATTCCTTTACAGTCTCTCCCTTCGCCTGCTTTACATCCATGAGCTCTATCGTTTCTCTTTTCACCTTCTTACTGGCCGCAAAGTACTGTTGGAATTCCTCGGTCAGCTGTTTGAAACTGGAGATCGACTGGGGTGGTCTGGACGAGATCCAGCTCAAGGCCCTCTTGGAAAGTGTTCCAGGGAACAAATTGCACAGGGCGAGGGAGCTAATCCCCTGGGTGTTCATGGCGAACATGAACTTCTTTATGTGCTGAGCGGGATCCCCAGTGCCATCGTACTTCTCCACCGCCGGGGCGACGAAGTGAGGCGGGAGTTTAGCTCTGCGGATCTTCTCAGAGAAGGGGTACAGGCTCATGTCAATGGTATCATCTTCTTCTTCTTCGATGGTGATTAAGGCCTCCCCACGGGTGCCTCTTTTCCCGTCATTGCTTCCGGCCGCATCCCGTCCCTTCAGGAGATCTATCGCCTCGGACATCTCCTCCCACTTTCGCTGGAATTCCTCGTCCCTCTGCATCAATTCCTGTTGCAGGAGCTCGTTTCCTTCCACGATTTTTTCGTCGATTGATCTAGTGAGGCTCGCCAGCATGTTTTCCAAGTCTTTTTTGGAAATGGAGTCGTGGGTTGCCTCGGGCCCAGTGCTTCCGTCGTTGGTTTGCAGATTTTTCCTTGTTCTGGGTGCCATCTTCGTACCTAACCTGCAAAAAACACAATTTTGCTCTCAGATGTGTCGACTTCGTATGTTTTCCAAAGTTATTATTCTTGTTGGTGGACTCGTGGTTGCTAGATCTGAGCTGTTCTCTTCCCACAGACGGCGCCAAATGAAATGGTATAAATCCCTAGGTTCCTAAGCAGTCTTCTCTCGCAATTCCTCAATCAGGGTCCTAATCTATCATCAAGCTCTTCAAGTTCTATCGAGTTACCTTGTTACCGAAAAAAGGGGTGAGAGAGAAAGAAAGAGGGATTCGTGACAGCGCAATGCAATAGTGAGGATTCTCGGGTACTGTTCGCGTGCCTTTTATTGAGGGGGTGAACCCCTATTTATAGTGTTTATCACTGGCCTTTTAGCCCGTTACATTGTGCCAGGTTGGCACATAAATATCTTGGCGAGCCTAAAAATATCTGATAAATATCTTACCCTAATTTCCCTATCTTTTGGTCGCTACCCGTACTTGTTTTGCCCTCTTATGGGCCGGTCACAGGCGACCGGTCGTATCCGTGCTATATTTGGTGTATTTGGTGCCCGGTCACAAACGACCGGGCGCCTTCTATACTATATCTCGTACTCCTGGCGACTGGTCGTAAATGACCGATCGAAATGCTTCTTATGGCGACCGGTCACAGACGACCGGTCGCTGCTTGCGGCCTACCTGGGCCTGGACGGGGACGCCCGGTCGTTGCCTTGGCCTCCCTTTCCCTGCTCTTTGCTCTGTTGGGTTGTTGCTCTCTTTTTGGGTCTTCTGGGCGTATTTTCCCCTCTTCACTAGCATTTCTTGTCAAGCCTTGAAGCAAAACTCTTCCTAGCACATCAATAAGCATTCGACATCAATTAGTTCTCCAAGGAGGTTGTCCAAACCCATTAACAAGAGCATCAAGGTTATCTTAAGGTAGTTTTAATGCTTGAAAATCCTTAAAGCATTTTTATGTGTAACCAAGTTCTTCTTCTTCTAAGGCTCTTTTCTTCTTCATTTTCATGAAGGAAAAATTGTTCTTCATCCACCATTAGTGAGCCGAAAATATAAGGAGAAAAGCTTAAGGTAAATTCTTGTAAAACTACTTACAAATCTACTTAAGATCTTTGTTGAAGATCTAACTCCTAAACTCCTTCACCATTTGCATATAACCGATGGAGCATCAATCTTACCTTGGAGAAAGCTTGGAGATTCAAGAAGAGTTCAAGCACTTACCACCTTTGTTAAGAAGTAAGTTTACTAAGTAAATCCTTATGTTATAAGCTTTGTTAAGCTTAAAATTATACAAAAATTATGTACATCTCCTAGGTTAATTAATACCGAAACTATATGGTTTATATGCCAAAAATATAATCTATAACATATATAGAAAATATTCCTTAAGACACATTTTGTGTCACAAAATTTATTTATGTTACAAATAAATTAAGGCCGAAATGTCAAGGGCAAAAATGCTTTTTTTGAGCTAAGAATCAATATGAGACATTACAATAATTTTTACATAAGTTATATGACTCATAGGAATTTATGTACATTTATTATGACATATAAATCCACTTTTATACTATATGGTCACTATTAATTATGGCCGAATTGCCTAAGTGGTAAATAGATTTAATGAGCTACTTATGTATATAAACTTATACTATAAAGTTTGGTGAGTTGAAAATATTTTATAGTGCTTAAATGGCTAATTAATTAAGTTATGTGACTAACATGTGATGTTTTACAAAGTTTAGTGTATATATTATGAAAGCCGAAAGTAAGAAGTGTATTTGGTGTAATATAATATAATATAAGGTTGAGAATTCAGTTTATGAATTTGATATTTTTAAACAAGTGTTAAAGTAACACTTTATAAAGTTTTGGGACTATTATGTAATTTATAAAAGTTCTTATGAAAGTTTGGAATTTAATATGGGGCAAATTCAAATTAAGAGAATCAAGAAGTTCACTTTGAAATTTTGAGGAATTAAAATATTTAAACTATAGTTTATAAGTATTAAATAACTATTATAAAGTTTTGGGTGAAAATGTAATTAATGGAAAGTACATGACCAAACCGAATTACTTTGGGCTTGTAACACCCCATCGATAATTCCTCTAACCCCGTCTAAACGACACGACCACTAAACTAATCGCAGCGGGAAAACATTAACTCGAGGTGATACAATACCGATAACCACCCATAGGTTACCGGATCCAAACAACTACAACTACAGTCCCGGTCTGATAAAAGAAATACCAACTTATTTTACATAACAAATAACACCTGATTACGAGTACTTAGGTATTTACATCAGGGCTCACCGCCGCCAAAAGAATACAAGTTTATAGTCACACAACTACTCCATGTTTCCTCTAACAAAGCAACGGTGTACCTCATAGTACACCGACTATACTATGGCACACAAGCCCATGTACAACTCGGTCCACACCGCTCCCATCTACTACTAACAACCAAAAGCACAACATCTCGGACTCCTAACTAGCAACCGTTCGTGTACCTGTAAGAATAAGAAAAAATGGTGCCCGAAGGGGCTCACTAAAGCTGCATATGGTAATCGATACCCCACGTACTAGCGAGGGTACGCCAACTACTTGGGTCGCTACATGCGGTTCCTTATTATCCCAACAAGATGCTATTATAATCGACAATATATTAAAGTAAAAAACAATACCCACCCACACACGGGGCAATAACCAATGGAAACATTACAAGTCATCCACACATTGGTCACTGAGGCATTGAGGTTCTCCTCAAGATCACACCTCTTCTCGTGTTAGCCAGGTTCTCATCCGGGTTAGACGGATGCTCATATCTCTTATCTCTTGATCATATGTCTCACACAAGACATGATCCACACTTACCATTATTCATATTCATCTCTGAAATAATTACTCAGTTAAGTCGGGGTGACCTCCGGGCAGAGAAGTGGCAACACACCACAACTCACCACCGGGCTTTGGTTCTGGCTTACTTCCCCGGCTGCGACCTTACGGTTCGGAACCATGTGGTGAAGGTTAGGCCAGAACTCGGTAAGCAAACTCTCTTGCTTCCATTCTCACGCGTGGCTGACACCTCTATCGGTCCCCTCTCAACTCAGTTACAATTTCAAATTAGGTAAGTCAGAAGGTTAGTGTGTTAGTGAGTCAACTCAACACAAGAAGTCTTTTCATCCAAACATTTCATAATTATACAAACTAGTCTTTCAAGACATAGTTTCTTGGGTGCAAAGACAAGCACACAACATTAAGGAAATACCAATAAACACATTCAATGCATTTAATCTTGTTTAGGTGATTGCATATAAACACACAAACACACAAATCAGAGTAACCAAGTTAGGATACAGGGCATGAGAAAACCATACCGTTCACCGTCGATTCTTGCCCGTTGACTTACTCTCTCGGAGTCTACTAATCGGGTCCTATAACATCATTATTCGGGAGGTCAATTAACCATAATTAACCTAGCACGTTACTCCACTAACGTTTCCCGTACTTTACTCACTTAGTCATAAGTTTCAAGCTTAAATCACACAAGTTCAGTTTACATTTTCTCTTAATCTTGTTTAAGTCCTTAATGACCTTCACGTGTCATTAGTCAAGTGCTAATTAACCTATAATATCATTTACCAAACCATTCCTAGCTTTTAAACCACTTAAAACTTTTTTTTTTATTTCTGGTCTGGTCCGGGACTTCACAGGACTTAAGTCCCGGACCAACCATGGTTCAAACTCTCGGATAACAAATTGTATATGGTCCGGGACTTGGGCATGGAGTTAGGTCCCGGACCAAACAAGCAAGAAACTCTCGGGGTGGAAAATGTCTATGGTCGGGACTTGGGCATGGGGTTAAGACCCGGACCAGACAAGCAGGCAACTCGGGGTAAAAATAGGGGTGGTCCGGGACTTGGTCCTGGACCTAAGTCCCGGACCCTGCTACAGGTTTTGCAAATTTTACAGTTTCTTCATCTGTTACAGGTTCACTCTTTGCCCATTAATAACCTATCTTCACCCAACTAAAATCATCATGTTTTAGCATCTAATTACCCACTTAAACCACCTTAAACCAAACCCCAAGTACACTCACCAATCTAGTTAATTTACTTAGGTCTTTTACACTTCCAAAGCTAGTTTTTCCCTCTTGTTTTCTATCAGTTGAAAACAGATTTTGGTACTACTCTTTAACCATCCTATCCTCACGTACTGATGCCATACTATTTCAAAGATGACATTATTTTGCTCTCATAACACTCTTCTTCTTAGTTAGGTCCTCAAAGCATTAACCACTCAACTAAGCCTCCTTAAACAACCTTGTTTCTTCCTTTAAAACAGAACACTCAACTATCCATCCTAGGTGAATTTTGACAGCAACCTATTTACTTCACTAATCATGTTTCACCACACTACAAAAGTCACAACTACATTCCCACCTTTTGGTTTAAACACTTATAACACACACACAAAATCCCATTTGCTCACCTATGTAAAACAACTTAACTTCTAGGTTTATTGCACCCACACACATTAAACATTCTCTTCAAACTATTAATATTGTAGTACCAAGACCACAACTCAAGGTTATTAATTCACACCCAATCAATTCACAAGGAACAAAACCAATACATGGTAAGCTTTTTACCTTGTTTCACTTTCAGTTCACTTCCTCTTCCTTCTCTTTATCTGTTCCCTCTTTCTCTCTTGTTTTTCCACACCACGCACAAGGGCTTTGGATTGCCACTACAACCGCAGCCCATCACACATACAACAATCAATTCACTTTTCCTCACCAAACTTAATTTATATTCAGGAGAGCTAGTTTACAAAGTTTAATCTAGGTTTTACCTTGAAGAACCCAAATGGTTGGATTGGCAATCAGTTGGGAAGTTTCCAACACTCCAAAAAAAACATATGGCTTCGGCTGAAATGAGAGAATTTTCCAACGTGAGGAAAAAGTCTCACAAATGGTAGAATAGGCTTGAATTGGTATAAATACTCACTTATATATAACCTTAAGGCACTCAGGAAGAGAAGACGGTTGAAATCTAACTCTTCAAGCTCCCAAAGCTCCCACGTCCATGGAGATTAAAATGGAGGAATCGAACTTTGATGGGTGGAGACGAAGCTCTCACCGAGACGATTCAAACGGTACCAATTTACGTGTGATCAGTGGAGGAATGAGCAAGTTAATGGTGATACAAGGAGAGGGTTTGGGTGCTGTTCGGTTCTCGCGATTTACAGGAGGAGGAAGAAGAGTTTCAAAACGCTGGGGCGAATCGTGAATGAAGAAGAAGGTTAGAAGGTGAGCTCTTTTATTTTACTTTTTACTTTATACTATTTACTTTACTTATTTATTTATTTGTCTTCGTTATTACTTATAGCTAGCAAGCTATTAATGGGTGTACACTTATTAATTAAACCGGCCACATTAATTAATAGTCCGGTCGTTTTTCATCTTTTGAATAAACGCGTTTCTTCTCCCGGTTTTGACACTATTCATTTACCGGGGTCCGTTTTCCGGAATTTTGCCGTTTAATTAATTTTAATAGCTCTAGACCCACACTATGGTCTAATTATATATATTTAACTAAACT